>SADC01000644.1:0-51403 GCA_004194705.1 Ditylenchus dipsaci | reverse complement strand
TGTCCGAAGACTCTTGGGGTTGTCCGAAGACTCTTGGGGTTGTCCGAAGACTTTGGGGTTGTCCGAAGACTCTTGGTTGTCGAAGACTCTTGGGTTGTCCAAGATCATCGTTTTTTGTCCGCAGACTGACTCGAAACCCTAATCGCTAGGATTGGGATCGAGCCATCACCACTAGCTATAGTGGTCAATGCTGATGAAATATTAGAAATGGTTTATATAGATTCTTTATTAAAATGTGTACATGACCCTGTCTGCGTTCGTACAGCAGGTTGTTGTTGTTCGCTATCGAATCTTGCTGTACAGTCAAACGTTTGGCCCTATACTAGAAGAGGAATATATATATATATTTACAGCAAACATGTGTTGGGTAGGGTAATTATTGGGTAGGTTACTTTCAGCGGTTAACTTTACAATATATATATTGATATATGTGTGTGTGTTGTTTTGTGTGTTTACATCCCTTTCAAATTAGCAAACCAACATTTTTATTACATGAACAGCTCATAACATAGAAGGGTGAGAAAAATAGACAGCAAAGCAGCATAAATGTTAGGTCAGACACCAAACCATATAGTGCTGATTATAGACACTGCATAAAATAACCTTATTTGACAGTATTGCAGAAAAAAAACCTTTAATAATTTTTGACCCTGAAAATTCTAAAAGTACCGATCAATCTTTCTATCCTTTAAATGTTAGTCACAAGGAAGGTGCTTTCTTTTGAAATACTTTTGATATTTTTCTATGATTTGCAATTTGAAAATTTGACTGTCAGATGAAAATCTACCAAAGTGCCAAGCTCAACTTTAAAAGTCAAAAAGACGCTATTTGCGTTAAACAATACATGTCTAACAACATTAAGCATCACAAAAAGGTTGCTTTAAAAAGGTTTTGTAAAACTAACCTTTTTGTAATACTTGGGATTGCTAGTCATGTATTTTTTAACACAAATAGCGTCTTTTTCACTTTTTAAATTTGAGTTTGGCACTTTGTCCATTTAGTTTGTATTCGATAAACTTGACCGTATAAACTTCATACAGACGTCAATATTAAAGGTGCGGTATGCTCTCACATCAAGGCAACAAGATTGCTGCACAGAACCCAACTCTTCGACTTGACGCTCAAGCTTAGCTCTTTTCGAAGTCGAGGGTTCAGTCGAATCAGTCAAGGGTAGATCATCTTGCAAGTTTCTGTTGAATTTGGTAGTAAGCGATCTGTATTGTGTCTGTAAAGATAATCTTTATTGAAAGGTTTTGCATTCTTTTATTTTTCTACCAATTCAGTGGCTGGTTGCCAAGTTGGTTCCAAACCACGGTATTTGACTAGATAATAGACTCTTCTGGTTTTCGTATGTAGTTTTTATCAAGTATTTTTTCTATTTGTTGCTCATCTTTTGAGGCTGATTGGAGATCTGAAAAAAGTTTTCAAAAGGTATGTCCACGCTAATAAGAGGTGATGCTCAAACATTAAATTGATTTTTTCCTGAAAATTTAAATTCTGTTCGGATTTTTGTACTTGGTTTCCAACAAAAACATACCTAAAATTTCATTCTAGGTCTTTCTTTTGTCAGAAACCAAGTTGAAAAAATCCGAACAGAAGTTTTTTTTCAGGAAAAAGTCAATTTGAATTCTCGGGCACCACCACTTATTAGCGTGGGCATACCAACTCTTTTCAATGCACATTTTGACAACTACACAGTAGTTTGATTGCGTTTCAGCTATCAAAACTTGGCGACATTTAAAAAGAGTGGCGAAAAGCTGCTTAGATTTAACAAAAAAAAGTGTCATGCATGGCACAGTGTGTAAGAATTAATGTTTTTACTCAGAAAAAATAGTGTGTATGTTCGATCACACGTGGTGGCATATTTTTTTGGAGTTCTACCCATTTCGGAGATAATTCTACTTTTTTTCTCGGGTGGTATTTAATTTTGCTGCCAAAAATTTGAATTTTGCTGCCAAAAATTTGTATTTCTCCGGAGAATTACCCAACCCTAATCTAAATTCACACAGTAGTTTAAAAAATATAGCATTTGGTGCAACTATCTCAAGTAAAATCATAAATGATGGACATGGAACTAAGATCAGGCGGTGGAAATGGGTCGAGAAATTTTGGCAGCAAATTACAAATTTTTGGCAGCAAAATTAAAATTTTTGGCAGCGAAATTCAAATTTTTGGCAGCAGATTTGTTTTGGCAGCAAAATTCAAATTTTTGGCAGCAAAATTCAAATTTTTTGGCAGCAAAATTTAAATTTTTGCAGCAGATTTGATTTGGCAGCAGAATTAAAGATTTTGGCAGCATAATTCAAATTTTGGCAGTAGATTTAAATATTAGCCCTTTTTTGCCAAGTTGGGAATCAGCGACCCAAATTACCACTACAAACTAGTCAATAAAAAATAGGGTGTCATTACATGGAATCGCACATGCACACCATTTTTGGAAGAAAACATTACCCTTACGCACAGCGCCATGAAAGACACTTTATCAAATCTAAGCAGCTTTTCCACCTTCTTCAAAGGACCATGCTCGCGGTGGTTCAATTAGTCCCCCGCCAGACCACCGCGAGCATGGTCCTTTAATTATTCTTAAATTAATTTGTGAAAAAGCAAGCAAGAAAAAGCTACTTTTTAAAATTTTTGATTTCGGCTGTCTTATGTTAGCAGCCATTTCAGCTCTCACAACCTTCTCGGCCTGCTTATGGTTGTTCTTAGGCGTTTGCGTATCTAAAAAAAAATACAATTTTTAAATTTCTTCAGAACATTTTTCCAAATTACCCGTCGTTTCAGCTTCCACAACCTTCTCGGCCTGCTTATGGTTGTCCTCAAGTGGCGGTAATGGGCCAGCTTGTGGGGCGTTTGCACATCTGAAAAAAGATTACAATTTTTAAAATTTCTTCAGAACATTTTTCCAAATTACCCGTCGTTTCAGCTTCCACAACCTTCTCGGCCTGCTTATGGTTGTCCTCAGGTGGCGGTAATGGGCCAGCTTGTGGCGGCGTTTGCACATCTGAAAAAGATTACAATTTTTAAAATTTCTTCAGAACATTTTTCCAAATTACCCGTCGTTTCAGCTTCCACAACCTTCTCGGCCTGCTTATGGTTGTCCTCAGGTGGCGGTAATGGGCCAGCTTGTGGGGGCGTTCGCACATCTGAAAAAAGATTACAATTTTTTAAAATTTCTTCAGAACATTTTTCCAAATTACCCGTCGTTTCAGCTTCCACAACCTTCTCGGCCTGCTTATGGTTGTCCTCAGGTGGCGGTAATGGGCCAGCTTGTGGGGCGTTTGCACATCTGAAAAAAGATTACAATTTTTAAAATTTCTTCAGAACATTTTTCCAAATTACCCGTCGTTTCAGCTTCCACAACCTTCTCGGCCTGCTTATGGTTGTCCTCAGGTGGCGGTAATGGGCCAGCTTGTGGCGGCGTTTGCACATCTGAAAAAAGATTACAATTTTTAAAATTTCTTCAGAAATTTTTCCAAATTACCCGTCGTTTCAGCTTCCACAACCTTCTCGGCCTGCTTATGGTTGTCCTCAGGTGGCGGTAATGGGCCAGCTTGTGGGGGCGTTCGCACATCTGAAAAAAGATTACAATTTTAAAATTTCTTCAGAACATTTTTCCAAATTACCCGTCGTTTCAGCTTCCACAACCTTCTCGGCCTGCTTATGGTTGTCCTCAGGTGGCGGTAATGGGCCAGCTTGTGGCGGCGTTTGCACATCTGAAAAAATTACAATTTTTAAAATTTCTTCAGAACATTTTTCCAAATTACCCGTCGTTTCAGCTTCCACAACCTTCTCGGCCTGCTTATGGTTGTCCTCAGGTGGCGGTAATGGGCCAGCTTGTGGTGGCGTTTGACATCTGAAAAAAATTACAATTTTTAAAATTTCTTCAGAACATTTTTCCAAATTACCAGTCATTTCAAGTTGTGAATTTTTGTTAGCTGGATCCTCGTTCTCTTTTGACACTAACAGATGTGTGTGTGGAAGTGTTCCACCATCTGAAAAAAGCAGACAAATACAATTTGAGAAAACTCCTTCGGAACATTTTTTCAACTTACCAGCCATTTCAATATTTTCCTCAACCTGCTTTTCCTGCAAGACAAGCTTATTTGCCTGTTCCTTCAAAATTTGCTGAAGACTTGGGGTTCTCATAGTACTTACGAATTAGAATAATCTAGAATTTCAAAGACTGTAGGCGTTAAGTCAAAAAGTGGTTTTTTTTCGGCGCGTTTTATTTGCCAGAACTCTGTGTTGCGACATTTTTTCTGTTAAATATCATTGCATCAATTAACGCGAAATGGTTGATTAAGTATGCAAGAAAAGTTAGAATCGACGCTAATGAAAACAAATTATGGTAAATGAAAAACGGGGTCGAAAGGGCCACTTTTTGGGATTTATGTCTTAGTTGCACACAGAATGTGTGATTTCATGAAAACTCATTTCAGAAAGTAAAAATAAAAAGAATAGTTTTTTTATTTCGCTAGCTTATCTGTTGCGCGCCATTTTTTTGAAACAAAAACATTCTTTTCAGGATAACTTTTCAGAATGTGCCCTTTCAATATTAATTTTATCGTAAAAATCAAATTCAATACATTGTCTAATTGCTTTTCATAGAAAATTGATATTTTTTGATAAATAGACTTGCATTTTGGGATTTTTTGGGGGGATTTGTGCTCCGTAAATTCAAACCCCAGAAATTGGGGTTTGAATTTACGGGCACAAATCTCCCTATGTATCCTCCTGATTTACATATTTTGACGGGTGTTTTCAATTTGAGCCATAATTAAATCATCATCTTACTCCAAGCTGGATCATGTCAACCAACTTCCATCATCAAGCCTCTGCAGCTAATGATGATCACTAGGGTTGTCGAGTACTCGAATTTTCGAGTACTCGACTCGAAATCTTATCAAAACTCGAAATTTTCGAGTACTCGACTCGATATTCGAAACTCGAAATTTTCGAGTACTCGACTCGGCTCGATACTCGAAACTCAAAAAATTTCGAATAATACTCGAAATTACTCGATTTCGAGTAGAAATTTGTCGAAATTTTGGTTAAAAATTTAATCATTTAAAGTTGGTAAGGCATAATAAAGCTATAAAAAAGAAAAATTTTGTTCTCGAGCACATTTTTAATTATTAAATTATATACTTCAAACTCAAAATTTTCGAGTACTCGACTCGATACTCGAAACTCGAAAAATTTCGAATAATACTCGAAATTACTCGATTTCGAGTACTCGACTCGACAACCCTAATGATCACGATATTATGACCATAATCACTACAATAACTATAATCACTTAATGATACATACCAATGGCTTTTATCTTTTATCCCTATCCCAGGTAAATATAATAAGGTTCTTTGATACATTAAAATAAACCAAAAATTTAAAATTCGAGCAAAGTTTTGTAATCTGGGAAAAAAACTATTGTATGCAAGATATAGCCGATTTGCTCTTGTACGAACTAAAAAAATATCTGTCTGCTTTGTGTCAAAATTTAAAACAGTGTGAGATTTGGTGGGAGAAAAACATCGAAATTCGGTTGGCTCAAGATGAAGGATAAGAACTATTGGTCAAGCAAAAGAGTATATTGCAAAAGGTGAGAGTTTGGATTAGCTGAAAAGTCAGTGTTGGGTAATCGGTGCTGCACAAAAGAAAAAGTAACGTGCTCAAAGAGATCTGGGTACGGTAGTAGGCTTCAGGATCTATTAGAGAGCAAGTTTTGCATGCTAAGATTGGCTAGGATGAATCAATGAAAAAATAATATGTTTGCACTAAGACCAAACATACACCCAACATTCTTAACTACGGTAGGCTTGAAAATACGTCTTTTATGAAGGCCAAGTTTTGACTTAACAGTCATCACAAATCCAGGTTCAAAAAAGTAGATTCACCGTACAAACGACAAAGCCCGCAAATAGTTTATTCTGGGACGATAGGACGCATAGGGACAATAGACATGTACAGACAATAAGTAGGCATAATTTGAAGACAGGTGATAGGATATAAAAGTCTAGAGCATAAATAGACATACAGTCGAAAAAGAACCGATTTGTTTGAGCCAGAGTTCCACATTCTACACGAGGACACCATGAATATTCTTTATAGGGAATACTTGGAGAGTCGCGATGAGACCCTGGACATAGACCTAGATGAAAAAACCTTAATCCCGTTATAAGAAGATATAGAGATAATTACGAACCGAAGTCTGTCTTGAATTAAACACTGTCACTCGCATCTGATTAGGCAGCGTATTCACGAACAATTGAGGAACCAAAAAACGTCGTTTCTAACTTCTAACTCAAGGAGACCATTCAATACAGCGTACGAACCAGTGGGAATAGCAGGAGGTAAGCCGGTAAAGAACATGCAAACATTAAGGACCATCGATGCTAAAACAACAGAGTTGGTTTCTTGACACTAGGACATTAAAGAAGAAAAAAACTGACTTTCAGCTGGCACCAAAACCCTGTTCGGCACATGGAAAGTTTGGAAGGCGAAAGCAAACCAAGCAAGCATATTGAAAGCATCGCAGTTGAGAATAGACAAGAGAATTTTCTCAGGATTGAGGTCAACACTTTGAAAGATAGCCTGAGCGAGTATTGTGCCTGCGAGTATCTGACAACAAGACAGTAAAACCAAAAACACTGAGGACAAATAAACCACCTACAGGACGATTGCCATCCGATAAGTTTTTGAGCTCAAGCTTCAATTCTTCATGGTTGCCCTGTCCGAGAATCTTCTCATTCATTAGTACCCACTCTAAGTTATGACTGCTGTTGACTATTTTCACCTTTTTCCAACTTGGCACTGAGAACGCGATTCCCGTATTTACTACGACTGAACCTGGAAAACAAATTTTATAGCAATCATAGCCTAGCTACAAAAAAGTGATACCATGTCGAATTACTACACTAGAGATAGCAGGAGAGATCAATTGATAGCCAGACGAGTCGGAATAAGATCAGGAATGGCTCCGGTAGTCTTACGGTAGCGGATCGGGTCCATGCTCTGAATTTTCGGAATAAAAAGCACTGTTTCCATACGACTTTTCTGACAAATTTTAACAGGAGTAGATAAGTATATTTTGCAGTCAACTAGAACACATGTTGCAATCGTAGAGCTAGACTTATAATAATTTTTACTTTATTTTCAAGACAAAAAAGATTCCAAACACCCCAAAAATCTAACTTCACTAATGTTGCCTAATTAGGTTTATTTTTCGTTGAAATCACCAATCAAATGTTTTGTGTTGAGTGTTAGTTGTTTTTTATGACAAAATTGGGTTTCCATGCGTAAATCCCACTTTCTTGACCATAACTGAGGGGGGGGGGTTGAATACAAAACCAATATATGTCTGCTATTTTAAACCAAAATCAAAATTTCACCAAAATCAATTATTGCTCAATACTCAAAAAATATCCGAGAAAACGGCATTTTACCCCTATCAAACCATCTTCAGCATGCCCGAATCAGTCCAGAAAATAGGTTTCAAATCCTGAAAAACGTGAATTTTTTTTGATCCAAGTGGACGACCACTGGGTTTTGTTGTATCCAGGTAGTCGTACCCAGGTTGTGGAACTCAGGTAGTGTAGTGGTACCAGGGCAGTAATATTTTTGTCGTGTGAAGAACTACCATCATTTTTAATGTTTTTCTATGATCCAACTTCAGTTTTACTGCATAATCCATGCACCAACTAAACCAAGTGGTCGTCCACTTGGATCAAAAAAATTACGTTTTTCAGGATTCAAAACCTATTTTCTGGACTAACTCGGGCATGCTAAAGATGGTTTGATAGGGGTAAAATGCCGTTTTCTCGGATATTTTTTGAGTATTGTGGAATAATTGATTTAGCTAAATCGATTATTTCCCAAAACTCAAAAAGTATTTACAAAACGGCATTTTTGCATTATCAAACCATCTTCAGCATACCCGATTTACTCCAAAATATGTTTTGGACCCCGAAAAAGTAAAAAAAATTCAAAAGATTAATTGTCTAATAAAGTTTCCGTTAGAATTCTGTGGATGAGTATATTGTTTTTGATTGATGATCTTGACTTTGACTTCCTGCGCGTACACACCCCATGACTTTGACTTTCACCCTGACTTTGCCTTTGACTTTGACCTTGACTGTTACTTTGAATTTCTGTGCGTACACACCTAGTAACTTTGACCTTGACTTTGCCTTTGGCCTTGACTTTGACTTACTCTGCGTACACGTAGTGTTTCTTACTCTCGAACTCACTACCTACTGCGCCATTCAACCACGTGTTATACACAATCTCGTCGAATATACATTGTTTATGCTCAGCTTTCAAAAGAATTGAATCGATATAGTGAATCGATATAGTGCATTGTTTTCAAAAAAAAAGGCAAATTAAAAGTAAAGGCAAAGTGAAAGGCCTTTCACTTCAGTTTGCCTTTTACTTTGCGTTTCACTTTGCCTTTTATTTCGCCTTTTCTTTCGATTTGCGTTTACTTTGAGCTTGCCTTTTACTTCATTTTACTGTAAAAGTGTTGTAACTGTTTAAACTAACATTTTTACAATTACTGCAATCTTCTATTTATTCAAGTCATCAACAGAACGTAACTTAAGAGCTACGAAACGCATGTTAATGAATGATTTTATTGAATCACAGTGTTAAGATATGGCTTTTTGAAAAATCAATTGCTGTGAAAATCGAAAGACCCGTGAAAATCGGAAAAATTGGATTTCGACCATTTTTGAAGCGATTGATTTTTTCCAAAAGGCCATATCTTAATACTCGAATTTAAAAAACCATTCGGTGACATTGGTTTTGTAGCTTTTGAGCTGCGCTAATCATGATGATATAATGTTTTGAGATTCAATGAAACATTTGCTCACTCAAAACGATGAAAACGCTTGCAAACTTACTAAAATAACCACACAAGTGTTTGAAGCTAAGTTTTGACTTATCCAAAATAACGAAGTTGAGTTCAATATGCCATTTCGAAGAGGAGATGCGAGGCTACATTCCTGTATAATTGGAATTTTTGACTTGCAATATATAAAAAGTCCGCCAAAAACTTTTTATCCACCAGTTAGATTCCAAGCGGGTCAATCCTTGAAGTCAAAGCCAAAATCAGCAAATCAGCATAAAAAAAATTCCTCTGCACCGAGGGCTTAAAATCAGCCAATGGCTGAGAAATCAGCCAACTTGGGAGCCCTGTCCTAGTGCCACTTCTGTCACTTCTTGTTTGAGCTCGAGATAACGACCGATAAAAGCAATTTCCGGTGCGTAGACGTTTCGCAAATTTAGTAATTCTACTATTTTTGCGAAACGTTTCGCAAATTTAGTAATTCTACTATTTTTGCGAAACGTTTCGCAAATTTAGTAATTCTACTATTTTTGCGAAACGTTTCGCAAATTTAGTAATTCTTTTATTTTATATATGTATTTGCGCAAATTCAAATATTTTTGCAGGTAACCGCAAACCGCCCCGCATTCCCTGGTTGAAACACTACATCCAGAAAGGCCGATGTGCTTCGGATATCTTATAGCTACCAGCACTACGAAATGTAAAAACCTAGCTTTATTCAAATCAACTCAGCGAACAAACATAACAACTGTTAAGCAACGGTTAAAGCAAAAGGCAATCCGTGATTTCATCCATCATATTTTTTCTGATTTTCTTCATGTCAACCTGGGCGAAGTTCATCGGCGCGCGGACAGAAAGGCACTCCGCGTAGGCATAGACAAAAACGCCGTAATCGCATCCATTCGTTTGCACGGGAATATCCTATAATTAGCGGAATTTTAATGTACAGATCGAAGGATTTTGGATAATACTCTTGGCACTGAGGGAGTCCAGCCCATTGGCGCCGCATCTTCTCTTCTCAGCTTTGCCTCACAATCGAAGAACTTTCTGAAAGAAAATAAGCTAGAAAAATATGGCTGATAAACGATTAAAGGCTACTGCAGTCGGCGAATGCATCCACTGTCATCTCCATGCAGTGAGTCGTAGTAGTTGATGCTTTCTTCCTTCACGTGAGCAACCTAAAATCGAACAAATTCCCGATAAGCTAAAACACAAAGATTCTTACCGCCAAGCACCAATGCCCTAGATAATGAATTAGGAACAGAATTATGTCGGCCTTGAACAAGTCCACCCGCTCGACCCTTCTTGGCGGCACTCCCTATTAAGATTCATGGCGAGGACTTCACTCTTCCTGTAGACCTTGCGTTGGGCGTAGTGGGAGCAAAAGACGATGCATTCCCCGGTTTCAGTAGCTTCGTGCAGCGTTGGCACTCGAAACGTTTCACCTCCCTCCTTCTTCAGTTTGCGCTTGATCCTAAACGTGCGCAGCGCTTACAACAAGACACGAGAGCAAAGATATAAGATCACTTACTCGCCGGAGTGATAGCATATGTAGTAGTTCTTCCTTTCTGTTTGATCATTACTGATGCGAAAAGTGTGGTAACCATGCTCACCCCTTTGCACTGCCTTCATCTTCCCAAACTGCTTGGACTTGATCGAGCTAAAAGTGTCAGCAGGCATAAAATAGTCTTCGTGAATATAAACAATGTCTTACATGATTTTTTGCTGCTCCTTCTTAATCCCTTCGGCCGTGGGAACATGGTTTGAGATAGCCTTCTGAGAAAATTTACGACCGAAATCCCTGAGAATATTTGCGGCAACGTCCTTCTGCTTCAGCTTCTTATCAAACACTTCCTCCAGCCAATAGACGACATCGGGATCATTTGTCCAACACTCGTTAGTCCAGACCTTTCATGATGAGCACTAAACAAATAATCCATGAAAAAGGATCCTACATCAATGCCTCATTAAAGCAATGCAAACGAAAAAACATATAACTGAATTTACAACCGAAGTGCAGTTACTGTGGATACGATTAGTGGTCGTAGATGAAAATATTTGAATTTGCGCAAATACATATATAAATAATAGAATTACTAAATTTGCGAAACGTTTCGCAAAAATAGTAAAATTACTAAATTTGCGAAACGTCTATACGCCCAATTTCCGATTACTTTTGTTGCGTGGTGTGACTTCTTGAAGCGACTAATCAAAGTTAGCATAGCAGGAGCATCATAAGAACTTGTTTGAGCAGTCGAACGTCATTGAAGCCTTTGACAATGTTGCTGCCGCCCTCAGTTACCACTATGAGTGCATTGGAGAGGGACAGACTGAAGGGACACGGGTGTTTCCCCTCAAAGTGCGTTTCCCCTCAAGCTCGTTTCCCCTCAAAGTTCGTTTCCCCTCAAAGTTCGTTTCCCCTCAAAGGTCGTTTCCCCTAGAGTGTCGATTCCCTTAAAAATAATTTTTTCTAAAAAAAATTCGATCAAAATAAACTAATGTAATACAAAAAGCATGAAATACCGTTGGTTTTATTTTAGTCCCAAAAACTTTTCGAATATTGTTTTTGTAACCACTTGTACGTCAAAAATAAAATATTCACTCTTATTGTGTTATAGAAAATTTTCAATCGTCTATATATATTTTTCGGACACGGACACAATATCCTTGGGCCACAATATCCCCGGGCCACAATATCCCTGGGCCACAATATCCCCGCGGCCACAATATCCAAGTGGTCGTCCACTTGGATCGAAAAGAGCTTGAGGGGAAACGCACTTTGAGGGAAACGAGCTTGAGGGAAACGCACTTTGAGGGGAACGAGGCGGACCCCAGACTGAAGGCAAAGTCAAGGGCAAACTAAAAGTAAAGGCAAATTGAAAGGAAAGACAAAATAAAAGGCAAAGTGAAAGGCAAACTGAAGTGAAAGGCAAATTTGCCTTTTACTTTGCCTTTCAGTTGATTTTAGAGTTTGCCCTTACTATTTGATTTTCTTTTTGAAAACACTGATATAGTGGCACCTGATGGTCAGTCCCGAGGGGTGCCACTGTATCGAGACTCGACTGTATTAACTATTGTCCCAAAAGTTCGGTATGGATTTTAAACCTGATATTTTTAAACAAAAGTTGTGGCGAAACAAAATTCCTTTTATACAGTTTTGTAGCCCTATTCATCCTCTTTCGAATGGTATATGAAGTTTCATTAGAATATTTTGGAAAAGCCATTATTTGGCTACAGACACATAGGCATTTTAATCACTTCAACTGATCAAAATTTCAATTGGAAGTCTAACGCTACAGCAAAATCAGAGCACCATGTCGTAGCGCAGTTCAAGAGCTAAAAACCCCCACTTTACAAAGCATCTTTTAAAAATCTGGGTGTTGAGATATGACTTTTTTAAAAAGTTAATTTCTTGAAAAAGTGACTAAAATTCAAAAAATTTTGGAGAAAATTTGATTTTAGTCATTTTTAAAGAAATTAATTTTTTCAAAAAAGCCATATCTCAACACCCAGATTTTTAAAAGATATCTCACCAATATCTGTAAAGTGGAATCAGGTAAACTCGAGCTAATTAAGAGAACGCAAAAAAAAAGATTTGCAAAATTATTTTTCTGGGCTGAGATATAGGTCATTGACGGGAGGACTTTATTGGAATGTACAAACCGTGTTCATCAGAGAAGACCAGTACTTAAGAGGATCCATTCCACGGGACGATGCTGCCTTAACTCTGCTTAAAGCTTGTTGGACCCATGATTTGTCGGTCTGAGGCGAGTTCCTTTGGTTCCTTGATTTCATGTTGTCGGCCGCCATTTTTTCCAGGATTTGATCCGAAGTTTTTCTGAGCTGGTTTATCGGCTGAATTTCTGTTAGCTGTTGCGACACTTCTAATGCGACCTTACACAAACATAAAAAAAATGACTAGAACTTCAAAGAAAAATTAATTACCAAGATTTTGCTTTCTGCGGGCGATAAGAGGTGAGCTGTGTTTGGATCAAAAGATGAGGACAGAATCGGATCGAAGAAGAGCGAGTTTTGGTCCATATATTTGTCGAAGCACTCGCAAGCAGTTCCCTCAATTTCTTCGCCGTGGCGGATGGAGTGTTTGACTGCAATAAGAACGGGTAGGACAATAAAAGCAAATAAAGGTCAACCTCAACAATTCATTAATAACTTACTTCATGGTTGTCGAAAGAAATGTTCATAGCTTTGATAATGGCAAATATATATAATCTGTATATAAATAATCATATATATATATTATAATATAATCTGCATGTGTCAGTTATTTTTAGGATTATGTCAAGCCCTCAATCAAAAATGGTTTAGTTGATGTCTTAGAAATATTTTTATTATTTCATTCTATTAAAGTTGCGGTTTGCTGTTATTGATGGGGTCTTTTTAGGCTTAGGTAGCAGTGTTGGCAAAATGAATCGTTGAGCATTTTTGAATCAGCGACCAAAAAATTGTTTCTGCTCATAATGCGATTCAAATTCAAATGACTGCGATTCACGTGAATCGCGATTCAAAAACGTCGTGAGTCAAAAAGCCACGATTCACGTGAATCGCAGTCATTTGAATTTGAATCGCATTTTGATCACGATTCAAATTGCTGCGATTCAAAAATGGCGATTCAAATTGCTTTTTCTTTCTTGCGATTCAACTCGTTCTCAATTATTTGCAATTATAGTTAAATTTTTGACAACGATTATTCTCATCAACGTTCCCCTTATCAGTAACGGTCATTTGAGCCCTACTCCAGTACTTCCAATATCATTTCGGTGGTATATCGTGATCGCCTATTCTTTTATTTTTTATTTTGATGGTCTGAATACTGCTATCTTTGAGTCCCTTTACTTAGCTTCAACATGCTTCTTCTTCATGATTTAAGATCTACCAATAAGACTTATTTTTTAGTTATCAAGTTAGTTCTTGGAAATTCAAGCTCTTCGCTCTATCCCCGCTTTCTGGTCTTTGAAAATGTGTGAGCTAAGTGGCGTAAGAGGCGAATGCGTCGTAAGTTTTTTTTTACTGGAGTAAGCGGTAGACATTACGTCTTACTTGTGGTTACCGCATATTTCCAGATGTTAAACGAAAGCGCCGTCAGTCTAATAAGTGCCCTGCAGCCTGTTGCTGAAGCCGTCGCTTGTCTGTAAGAATTGAAATTCTGGATCAAGGTGCCGTTTCCTTATTGAGAACCTCTGTTTTTGTCAATCATTAGTAATAAAAGACTTCAAAAATTTGTTCTTCTTCGCAGTCTTCGTATTTTTTATTGAAAACCCTTAGCGTTTGTGAAAGGGAGAGTAGCTCATAACTGTTAGCCACATCTTTTCAATACAAATTTTTGCCGCTTATACACTTATATTAATTAACTTCCAATCGGTATTACATAAAATGAAGTGCCTTGATTTGACCTATGATTAAGGGATTATACCCTCGAAATTGCGAACAGCCATGACATATCAGCAATAATTTAATCGCATAACAACTTTATTAAACCGAACTAATTGCACAACACTATCAAATCAAATACAATGTCATGATTAGCACGTTGCTTCTTTGGGCGTAAATCTTGACCGAAGAAATTGAAGACTGAATAGACAGGAGAATGCTCTTCACATACTTGCTCTTCGCCTTCTGATACCTTGAGTATTAGAGCCTGTGAAGCCGTGATAATAAAACCAACCCTGGTAGCAAACCAGAAATAATGTATCACCATAAAACGAATAGCCTTCTTCGCCCAAACTCCAGCAGGCGAGAATACGTGATTTCAACCGACGACCACCCCGTGTTAGCAGAAACAGGAGCTGTTCGCCAGTCTTTCTTACAAGAGCTTTTGTCGCAACATCTGATTTAGAAAAATTGCCGATAACTGCAAAGATTCTCTAAAACACAAAAATGAAATTAGTTAACACTAAAAGACCAGAAATGCGTTCCCACCTTTCTTAGAGCGATCATTTTTTCAGTCCATAATCATCCAGTTCAAATTCTTCGACGGAGCCAGGGATCAGTGAAAGAAGAGCCTATATAATGACTAGATGATAACTGAAAAGTTCCAACCACACTGAAATACCTTTAAGTATTCGTTCTCGACATGCAAGAGAGGCATTGAAGTGGTTGAAGCGTACCAAGTCAAGAGCCTATGAGCTGACATATTGAATACAGGAAGTTCCGAATGGCATGTTGAGAGATGTCGCTTCGCATTGCTTGCCGTCAATTTTCCGCAGAGATTAGTACCACAGCCTTGAATTGAGCACTTGCCGTTCTCGAAGAAAGTCAGGTAGACTGAAGCTGAAATAAAAACAGAATAATGATGAAAATCCATGAAAAATTACTTTGTTGGCCTTTTTTTCTTCGTCCTTTGCTTACACCACCACCACTACTTGAAACAGAAGTAAGACTTGCACTTGGATGATTCATTCGCACTCAAATAAGGCTTATTAACAATGAGAAGATGACTTAGTTGGACCGCCGCCGGCGGCACCCCTTCGGTTACCTTCGGCGGCCCCCGGCGGTGCCCGGCGGTCATATTTTTTTGAGATGATTGTGCCGCTCTCATCTCAAAAATCTATGACCGCCGGGCACCGCCGGGAGGCCGCCGAAGGTAACCGAAGGGGTGCCGCCGGCGGCGGTCCAACTATGGAAGATGAATTTATTTAGATGACGTTTGTAGAAGCATAGCAATCACAGAAAAACAGTCGTGAGTTGAATCGCGAATGTAAAAAAGCATTTTGAATCACGTTTTTTTAAATCGCAGCAATTTGAATCGCATTTTGATCACGATTCAAATTGCTGAGACTCAAAAACCGCGACTCAAAATGCGATTCATAATCGAATGCCTGTGATTCACGTGAATCGCAGTCAGTATGCCAATGTTCAAAATGCGATTCAAAATCTTGTGTCTATGATTCACGTGAATCGCACCTTTTTTAAATCTCAATTTTGAATCGCAAACGCGTTTGAATTCGAATCGCGCGATTCAAATTGCCAACACTGTTAGGTAGGCCAGCGGCCGTTAGGTCCGACTAAGGACTATTTTTCAACCCTAAGAAAGTCGGAAAGAATTTGAGTAGATTTTAAGATTTTTAAGTGCTCAACCAATATCTGAAAAGTGGAATCAGGTAAACTCGAGCTAATTAAGAGAACGCAAAAAAAAAGGATTTGCAAAATTATTTTTCCGGGCTGAGATATGAGGTCATTGACGGGAGGACTTTATTGGAGTGAAGGTCTTTATTAGAAAGGGGGAAGTAGAGGATATACGGTACCAAAAAGAATCACAGTCACTGTATATAAGGGTATTTTACAGCTCTCGCCACCCACCCCCTATCTCCCCTTAATTAATCTGTAACGATAGAAAAACAATTATCATATTTTTTTCTAATAACTTCAGATAAATCTTTTTTTTGCCACCTGTTGGCTTCTTTCTGTCACCTTTTGCTTTTTTCTGCCACCTTTTTCGAGTTCTGGTCAAAAAAGCTTTTTTCTGCCACCTTTTGCTTTTTTCTGCCACCTTTTACTTACGAAAGAAAAGCTGTGAAAAAAAAGTAGAGAGAGGATCGTTGATCAATGATATGTGAATAAATTTTCTAACCGATCAAATAATTTTTGACATAATTTGACATATGAAAAAGTAAAAGGTGGCAGAAAAAAACAAACAGTGGCAGAAAAAAGCAAAAGGTGGCAAAAAAAACCAAAAAGGTGGCAGAAAAAGCCAAACGGTGACAGAAAAAAGCTTCGTCCAATAACTTCCCACGGCGTGTCAAAACGTCAAATGACCAAATCGGGCTTGGCGTTCTGTTTTAATGAAAATTCAAAATTATTTTTCATTTTTTAATACCATTGACAAAAATATGCTCAATTTTATGCACTAAATATTCATAAGATTGTTTGTTATAATTTCTATGAATACTTCTTGTCTAAAAAGTCTGCTTCGAATTCAATTTCCCCTATTTAAATGGAGGACGTACTTTTATATACGCATTGTCTAGTTCATAGGTTCAAATCCGCCTGGGTGCATACCCTATTTTTTACCCCATTTTTTCATGTTTTATTTACAAGTTTGGTATCAAAATGATCTTCAGTCTCTTGGCTATTCAACAAGACCATCAGCACAGGGTTTAAGAATGATCATGACTGAGTTGCAAGCCAAACCCCCTTGAAATACCTCGGAATTTTTTTTCGCTAAATCGTACACTTTCTCGATGAGAACTGCACATTTAGAATAACTGTGATGTGCATAAGAAAGCTGAGTGAACGTACTACGATCATGCCAGACAGAAAATTTTTTTAACACGGAATTACCGAGAAAAATCTATTTTAAGTTAGCAATCCGATTCTGCCAAACCGATAAATTTTAACTTTTAATTTTTTAACTTTTTAACATTTATAACAGAGCCTGATTTTTTTTCAAATCGCAAGAGCAAACTTAGAGCTTTCCAATGGTTTCAAAAGAAATCGAAAACAGCTTACCTAAGCAAAGTTATAACCGAAAACATAAATGCTAAAAAAAACAAAAAAAAATTGAATTCAAAATGTTTTTTAAAACGAATTTGCCTCTATACGAAGATCTTGATTTGGTCTTTTGACGTGTTTGACACGCCGTGCTCAGCTTTCTAACGGGGTCCGCGACAATTCGCCTCCGGGACAATTCGCCTCCCGGGACAATTCGCCTCCGGGACAATTCGCCTCCAGGGACAGGGTAAATTTACTAAAACTTGTTCGATCTCCGCATAAAGTGTTCATATGAAAAAACCAAAGATACCAGCAGAAAGCTGGTGAAAAATACTACAAAACTGTAGGACAGATTATTTTTTCCGGGAGAAATCACTGAGAACGAGCTATTTAAAGTTGGCGAGCTGACTCTGCCAACCGCCAATTCAAACTTCTATTTGTTCAAAATCTTTGAATTTCTGATAAAATTAGGTAAATTTTTTCACCAATCGATAGAGCGATTCCTGGGCAATCCACTGATTTAAAAATAGCTCATATAGGACACATATAAGCATGAGTTACAAATAAGAATACAAAGTTGAGAAAATATGAGAAAGTTACTACAAATTTAATCGTGTTCAAATTTTTTGTCTTGACTAGAAAAATGTCGATTTGGTGTTTTGACCGATTTGACACGCCGTGTTCCGGGTCTGAGGAATCAAAATCGTGTTCTTGGAATTGTGTTTTTGACGCACTTTTTGAAGACTGCTCTCAAGCAACTTAGCACGCATTTTATAATCGCATTTTAAAATGGGTGCTAAGTTGCTTGAGAGCAGTTTTCAAAAAGTGGGTCAAAAACACAATGCCAAGAACACGATTTTGAATCCTTAGACCCGGAGTTATTAGAAGAAATACGGTATTTTATCTTTTTTTTCAGCAATCATTCATGTCTGCTTTCTCCGCTGATGTGCTTTTTCAAGTGCTCTCTTTTTTAACGCGTTCTGAATTCAGCAAACTGGCTGTAACTTGCAAACAGCTGAACCACGTTACAGAAAAGCATTTCTCTACAGCTCCGCTATATTCTATTGATCACCTGTATATTTCGCATCCTAGTAATAGTTCTCAATTCGACTGTTGCAACTATCCCAACTTCAATCTTCTAGAAACATCCACGTTTAATTGCAGTCTGAAAACGTTGCAGCAGTATTCTAATTCTAACAAATGTGTTATCCGATTTGTTACTTTATATTTGAATAGGGCGATATTGTCTGTGGAATGTAAGCAAGAACTTGAATCTATAAGCAATCTTTGGAAAGGTGGCAAATTGGTATTATGGCCACTGGCGACCAAGAACGACCAAGAACAACGTTCACTTTTTCAAGAAGTATTTGGCTGGTCAAATATTTTCACCTGCAGCCATTTGATACTTTATTTTTGCGGTGAGAGCACTGAAGTGGGATACAAATTTCATTTGCGTCCACTCTTTTACAATTTCGATGTGGTAGACTTTGTTTATTTGGAGCATTGGTTTGGAGTAGATGAACTAATAGAATTTTTGGAAAATTCTCCACGCCACAGAGATCAACCACTAAAAATTAGTTTTTGCTTATATGACTGGCAAAAATTGAATGGATTGTTGAGCCGAACAAAAGAGGTGATTGAACTATAGTTCTCGACAACACCAAGTTTGGTGGTACAGTCGACTCTCCCAATAACGAACCCCCTGAATAATGAACTCTCTCAATAACGAACACTTTTTTTGGTTTGGTTTGGTCGAATTTTCGATAAAGTATTTATAACGGACTTTCTCAATAACGAACACCTAGAGCCGGTCCCCAGGGGGTTCGTTATTGGAGAGTCGACTGTATCACCAAAATTTGTTATTTTTGACTTCGAACACCTCTTTTTCTTACATTTCACCGGCCCAAAGATTTTAAGCTTTTTCTTTTAATTTCAATTTGTTTTTTTTATGCTGTATTTCGAAATTCTGTAATCGCCAATCGATTCGAAATTGAAATGCAATTTTTTGGTATATAATGTGAAAAAAACGATTTCTTTCGATCCTTTTTAGCTATGAGCTGAGTTTTGGTAACTAAAAATGCATTTGAAAATTTTCCCATTTATTTTAACTATAGGTAAGCGTTAGAATGACAGTAGAATGTGTGCTTAGGGTGTCAAGAGGTTAGTGGCGCTAAGCTTTCAAGTTTGAAAAGTTTCTACCAAGTTTCTTTTAAGTTTCTACCAAATAAGAGTTAAGAAACAAACACAGAAAAAACTCGCCCATCATTTGTCCTAATTCTCCGCATTTTGCTGTTCTCATATGAATTTGTGTTATGTTACGTCTTTAGAATAAATGGAAAACCTCGATAAACCGCTATTTAAGCAAATATCCTGGATAATCCGCCACTCCGCTAATCCGCCACTCCGCTAAGCCGCCACCTCGATAATCCGCCACTCTCGGACCGGTGTCGTGGGGTGGCGAATTATTGAGATTTGACTGTAGAAAACTATTTTTTAACACGAAAGTTATTTTCAAGCACTGTATGATGAAAAATACATATTTTTAAGCAAAATCGAAATTCAAAATCGAAAGCTTCGAACCCTGCGCCACTAACCTCTTGACCACGTAAACCCAAATTCTAGTGTCATTCTAACGCTTATCATACCCGCTAACCGGGCTGAAGCCAACACACCTCCTCCGCCCTAAACATCCCCTTCCCCACGACATTTTTGATGGATACGCCTATGAATGGACACTACCATATGTTCCCTAGTCGGCAACCGGACAAAACCAGTTTTCAAAAGTATTTGTCTCGCGACAAAAACTGTTTTTTTATTGGTCAATAAGGCTGTTTTGCCCGGATTGACCAATAAAAAACCCGAGACAGTTCTCTTTCGTCTCGAACTTAGGGTGTGCAATCAAAGGTTACTACGCGTTTGGGCCCCACCGCATTTGGGCCCCCGCATTTGGGCCCCCGCATTTGGGCCCCGATTATAAAAGTTTCGTATTTCTCAACGCAGATGTGTTGTTTTTGTTAAAAATCAGAGGTGTTCACGGCACGGTATACCGTACCGAATACCGTACCGACTGAGCCGATTTTAGGCAAAAATACCGTACCGAAATACCGACCGAGGACGAATGATCAGCTCTATTAAAAATGCTACGAAGTAAAGTCTTAATAGTGTGGCTTTCTAATAAGTTGTCAAAATCGACTGTGCGGAAATTGAAGAGTTACGAATTTTATTTAACCAGACAAGTTTATTCAAAATTTCTACATTTCAACAATATTTTCGATCGTGTGTTCTTCACTTATCATATTTTGCTGGATCAAAGGAAATCTGGCCAAATGATGCTGCACTGCTTTGAGAAAGTTCATTTTCTGATCTGCCTGATATCTCTGCACTTACATCTTCAAATTAGCTTCACGCTTTACATAGTCGGGTCGACGAGCTTGGCGGAGAACTTCTGCCGGGTTGACTCTTGTCCTGGAAATATTTTACATTGATGAAAAGAAACTTCATTAAGCATACCTTCATTAAGCGTTGACTTCATTAAGCGTTCGAGCATCACTGTTTTCATACGCGGCATGTAAACTCTTTTTCTAAATAAAAACGTTAGTATCGCAATTTAAAAGTGAATATTACCTGAATGTTGGTGAACGCATTCTCCGATAGGTGAAACAGGCAGTAATCTATATCAATATTTCGTACACATCCTCCAACGCAGTAATTGCACTTATTTCAAAATCTTAAATAAGAATTATAAAAAGGTATCCAATTTGAAAGCACATACCTGTCATAACACTTTGTGGTTGAAGATGGAAACCTTTCAGAACATTGAAAACTCTGGAATAAGTACTTGCAGCTTTATCCGGAAGAACAGCGTAAACGCATGGCAATGTCGATTCGCACTTGAATACATTTATAGTGTAGAGCTGAGAAAACTGTGGTGGAGCTGAGAAAAAGTTCCGTCAATCGACCAACGAGAATTCTCCTGCAGAAGCTCGATCAAGAACACGAGCAAGCCATTGACCATCTACATTCAGAGCCATTTAAATCACCTAAACACTTAAAAAATAAGCGACAGAAGAATGTCAAAAAAAATGCGAAAAATAAACAATATATGTGAAAAGTATGGATTTTCATAATTGGGGCCAAATGCGGGGGCCCAAATGCGGGGGCCCAAATGCGGGGGCCAAATGCGGGATGCCCAAATGCGGGGCCCAAATGCGGGGGCCCAAATGCGGTGGGGCCCAAATGCGTTGTAACGCAATCAAACCCCATCATTAAGAAACTCCTGATTAAAATCAATCCTCATTAACGTAAGTCCAGCCGTGATTTGCTTGGTCTACGAGTTTTTTTGCGACCCTTGGTTTAGGTATTATTAGGAGAGTTGACTGTATTGGGAGAGTTAACAATTGGGTGAGTTGACTGTATTGGGAAAGTTACCGTATAACCTCTATTAAACGGGCATGCCCGTTTAATTTTCAACCCTAAAAAATCGAAAAAAAAATATTTTGATTTTGAACTCAAAAAATCTAAAAAGCGGAATCAACTAAGATCGAGGTGATCAAGAAAACGCAAAAAACAGATTTCCAAAAATTTTTTTTGCGCTGAGATATAGTCCTTGAAGGTGCCCGTTTATTATTGGGTGTCCGTTTATTGGAGGGTGTCCGTTTAATAGAGGTTTTACGGTAACTGTTGGGAGAGTTAACTGTTGGGAGAGTCGACTGTATTAAGATAGTTGACTGTAGCAGAGTTTAATTAACAATTAACCGATTTCTATACGACTGGTGAAATAATATTAACTCACCGGTCAATTGACTATTATCCAACCCTTTCTCGGACTGTACTCTTTCGAGTTATTTCAAACGGCTTTAAAGAGTACAGCGTGAGACAAAAGAGAACTGTCACCCGCTAACTCAAACCTTGCACATCGTCCTTCAACAAATCGGCTTGAGTTCAGAAATCCCCCCCCCCTCCCCACCACGGGGACTGATCAGGTGGAGGAGATAACTTCATATTCGTGTTTCTCGACCCCGATTTCATGAGAAAGCCGGCTGTTTTTTTGGTTCTGAGAAAAAAAAAATTTTCAAACCACAGGGGGGATCATGGTTTTTAGTCAAAATTTGAAAAATTTAAATTGGCGCCTTTTGAATTTAAAAGGGAATAAGGGCTGTATAGGGAGGGGAAGGGAATAAAAGGGGGCCACTAATCACACAGGGCCCACTAACAAGAAGATGTTGAACATAGTTTTGAATACTGGGGCCTACCGCATAAATAAACTCTGGTATGCATGCTTTTTCATGCATCCAGAGTCACTTTCGAGTGATTTGTGTCTAAGGTATGTGGGTGTGCGCGTCTCAACTCCAAGCCCCGAAGGGGGCGCAGGGGCTTGAGAGTTAGAGATGCGCGCACTCATTTACCTTAAACATGATTCCGAGAAGTACTCTTGACCATAAAATGCATATAGAGTCTTTTTTTGCCGGCCCAGTTGAAAAACATGGTGAGGCAGTCGAAGAATATAGATATTCAAATTTATAATGTTCTGCCATAAAAGTGGCCCCCTTTTATTCCCTTTCCCTCCCAATACAGCCCTTATTCCCTTTTAAATTCAAAAGGCGCCAATTTAAATTTTTTCAAATTTTGACTAAAAAACCATGATACCCCCCCCTGTGGTTCGAAATTTTTTTTCTCAAAACCAAAAAACGCGCGGCTTTCTCATGAAATCGGGGTCGAGAAACACGAATATGCAGTTATCTCCTCCACCTGATCAGTCCCGTGGGGGGGGGAGGGGATTCGTCACTGCAACCAACAAATCAATAGTTTTCAGTGGTTTTGCTTGTCTAAGTATCCGTGCTCTTTCCAACTGGAGATCAGACCATTTATCAACTTACTGTATGACACTAGCAAATACTTCAAGTTGACAAATCAAGTGACTAGAGAACACTTAGAGTTTTGCTTAAGTGCAATGGAAAAACACAATCACATTTATGTTTTGAGACGTTTTTTTATGTAAATGCTTTTTATCGCTTATGTTAAAAATTGTTGTTTACATGAAAAATATTGTATAAAGATATAATACTATACCATTATTTGGGTACGACTACCTGGATACCACCACCTGGGTACCACCATCTGGGTACCACTACCTTGGTACACCCACCTGGGTACCACCATCTGGGTACCACTACCTTGGTACACCCACCTGGGTACCACTGCCTGGGTAGCTCTAACTGGGTACTCCGCCCGGGTGCCGGTGGTTTTTCAGCCATCCTAAGTGGCACAAACTTTTTTTTATGACTTTAAAGGTTTAATTTTACTTAAAAAGGGTGTTTGCTACCACGTGGATTTGAACCTGTGACATCAAAAAACTTGCCTATGGTAGGTTTATTTTGCTTTATTGACCAACAATGCACCGTATCAGAGTTCTGTACAATAGCGCAAAAGATGCGCCTTAAAAACTCAATCGAAATAAACATACATGCGGGGGTGGAAAGGGTTGGAAAAACGTGACTAATAAGCAAAAAACGCAAAAAAGCGTCATGGAATTCACCTCCATAATACAATATGTAGATATGAGATTTTAATTTAAACTGGACTAAGACATAAAATTTAAGTTTTAAATGCAAATTTAAAAAAATTCACATTTAAATTTAATTGGTCACGATGATAAAAGGTGTCCCGTGCCAATTCAAATCTTGGAAATGTCGCTGCGTTCAAAAAAAACCATGGTCCTTTAACGGACACTCGATTTAACGAACATTTCTGTTGGTCCCCAGAGGTTCGTTAAATCAAGAGTTGACTATATCTAACATACTGAAAATCTCTATCGAACTCTTGGTCGAACTCTACGGGTCCAGGGCAAAAACAAAAAAAATTACTCTCTAAGAAATATGGTTTTGAAATACGGCACTTCCGATATTTTAATTGCCGGCTGATTAATTGATTTTGTAATTGATTAATTGTGTAATTGATTAATTGATTTTGTAATCATTTTTTGTTTGCATCTAAAATTTTAAACTTTGGTGATTTGTGCGATTTTGTCAGAATTTTGCGGGAAAACGAAAAAAGAAGGAAAAAAAGATGTAGCGTAAAGACCACACCAACCCCTAACTATTCTACATAGGGCCAAAAAAGAGAAAATAATCCTCAAAAAAGAAAAATTGTTGGTGTAGAAATGGTCAGCATGAAATTCTGAGCAAGACCCTTTGTTAAGTACAAACACACGTGCTAGTGTTAAAATGACCTCGCATGTGTTTGGAGCCAAACAATCTTTTTTTCAAAAAAAATTCCGATAAATGTTTATATACTAATCATGAAGGATGAACAGCGCTACAAAACCATGTATTTGGAATTTTTGAAGTAATTTCGAATCAAAGTTAAAAAACCATGGTCTTTGCGAGCATTGGCATGTGAAAATTTTGAATTGGCAAGGGACACTTCTCATTCGTCTACCAATGTACTCTTTGGAGTCATTTCGAATCACTCAAAGAGTACAATGGTAGACGAAAGAGAAGTGTCTCCCGCCAATTCAAATTTTCCACATGCCACTGCGCGCAAAAACCATGGTCCTTTAAAGACAAGCTTGAATTTCTTCAAACACTTTTCTCGCACCTGTTAGGATTGAGTAAGGATAGAATCTGCATGTGTCAGTTATTTTTAGGATTATGTCAAGCCCTCAATCAAAAATGATTTAGTTGATGTCTTAGAAATATTTTTATTATTTCATTCTATTGAAGTTGCGGTTTGCTGTTATTGATGGGGTCTTTTTAGGCTTAGGTAGGCCAGCGGCCGTTAGGTCCGACTAAGGACTATTTTTCAACCCTAAGAAAGTCGGAAAAAAATTGAGTAGATTTCAAGATTTTGGTGATTTCGCCTTAGGTCACAGGTTCGACTACCACTGGCTGCAGGCCTTATTTTTTCTCCTTTTATTTACAAGTTTGGTGTCAAAATGTAGCTATGATCCTCAGTTTTCATTTGAGCTATCATACAGATGAATAGTTAGGAGAAAGTTAGAGCTAAAATTTAAGAAAACATTGAACCATGTCCAATTCGATGAAAATCTCAATGGTACTATCAATTAACCAATCAATTGCGACCATTTTCAGCTTCACTGTCAGCAAATGCTATAATTTGGAGATTTCATGCACATGCCTGGCTGGCATTGAATTGCACATCACTAAAAGCTTTAAAATTTTAGCTCTAACAAATTATTACCTTCTACCCTGTATGATAGCTCAAATGAAAGCTTATAATCTTGGCTACATTTCTATATATAAATGTGTGACTTGTCGAAAAAACCCTCACAACCCTTGATTATCTGAGCTCTAGCCTATTTTTCAGCTTGCGAATAAGCTACACTAGGTGTGAAACACTGCGTTGATGGTCTTGTCGGACAGTCAAGAGCCCGAGGATGACTTTTACACGAAATTATTAATAAAAGAAAATAAAATATATGGTGTGCAGCAGGTAGTAGTCGAACCCGTGACCTACGCGATGCGTATACCGTATTCACTCTAATAAACGGGCATGCCCGTTTATTTTTCAACCCTCAAAAACTTGAAAAAAATTCGGGTCGATTTTGAGATTTTCGGGTGCTCAACCAAAATCTGAAAATGACCTTAACTCTGAAGTTCTAGTCAGAAAAAGAGGGGGGGGGCTAAATTAGGAGGGGGGGGCTAAATTAGAGGAAATACGGTATCCGCGGATACGGATAAATATCCGCGGATAAAATCCGTAGTAACAATCAAATATCCGCGGATATTTACCTGTATCCGCGGATATTATCCGTTGATTGTTACTACCACCCAGGAGCAGATGACGAACAAGAATCATGAGAGTTTCGTAATTTATACCTCAAATATGTAGGAAAACAATAGTCAAGCCATCAAATTAAGCATAATTTCTGGAAAATTTGTAAAAATTTTTGTCCTGAGACTGAAGAGTCAAAGTGAGGGTTCGGAAAGTGAGGAAGTGCTCAAAATCCGAACCCTCACTCGGTTTCTCATTCTTCCGAACCTCACTCCAAAGTTGGGCTACTGTCCTTTCACTGCACCATAACTACTTGTATGAGATTATAATTTAAACTGGTCTAAGACATGAAATTTATTTTTCAACGCAAATAAAAAATATACTTCACATTCAAATTCAATTGGTCACGATGATAAAAGTGTCCCCGCCAATTCAAATTTTGGAAATGTCACTGCGTTCAAAACCATAGTCCTTTAATAAACGACCATGGTCTTTTAATAATGGATACTAGCCGAACAGGCGCCAACTGGCGCCTTCTCGAACTTTACGAAAAAAACTCACAACTCCGACAAAAAATATTTGTTTTGAAAGAACGTTAACATATTGTTAATACCGTATATTCTCTATTAGAAGGCCCCTCTCTAATAAAAGGCCTCCCTTGAGGACCTATATATCAGCCTAGAAAAGAAATTCGCAAATCTGTTTTTAGCGTTTTCTTAGTTAGCACGAGCTTACCTGATTGCACTTTTAAAATTTTGGTTGAGCACGCAAAAGTTTCAAAATCGACCGAAATTTTTTCCGACTTTTTTAGGGTTGAAAAATAGAAGGCCCGGGCCTTCTAATAGAGAATATACGGTAGATTCTATAGCTCTTTTTGCACTCCCGCACTGCTTTTTTATGATTCCGCCCCAGCAGTAAAGGGGTAGTATTGTACCCCGCTTCAAACTATTTCTTCTTTTACACTTCCGACCGAAGATGCCATCCACCCCGCTCCGAAACGCCACGCGCCACGTGCAAAATTTTCGATTTTCATGATGCGTACCAGGGCTGCAGCCGGGTTCTGTTTTTCTGCTTCTGTTTTTCTGTGTTTTTTTCACTTCTGTTTTTATGTTCTGCTTCTGTTTTTTTTCGAGAAAAAAAACAGAAAAACAGAAGCGAGAAATTATAGAAAACTTTCCAGCTTTTCCAGCGCACAAGGAGGATCAATGGAAAGTGAAAGTGTTTTTTCGAAGACTGCCCGACGACCGGGTACACATTATGACGGGTACAACGACCGGGCATACTTTTGAAACACTTTTCGCAAATCATGTATAAACATCTCATAAGTAATTCCGTCTCCTAAGTAAGAAACAACTTTTCTATCTTTTCTAGAGTATAGGAATACCTTAGCAGATGATTATACATGATTTGCGAAAAGTGTTTCAAGTGTACCCGGTCGTTGTACCAGGTTGTAATTGCATCCGGTCGTTGTACCGGTCATAATGTGTGCCCGGTCGTTGGTATAACTTTTTCGAGAGCAAAACTTATACGTACTGACCTTCAAAAAGTCTAACCCCTATCAATCTCAGTATGTTATTGTTTGTCCATAATAGTTCGCCTTTACTGAATTATGAATCACTAGGTTGACTGGCGCCTTACAGGCGCCTTTTCACAAACGCGCCTTCTTACTTTTTATGTCTGCTGTCACGACCCACGAAAACAAATTTTCTTACGGACAGATTCGATAAGGTACTTGCCGGATAAATCAGTTACCATTTAATCGGTTAATATCTTTTCTAGGTAGTTGGGGTGGTCTTAGAAGGCTGAGAGGCCCTCGAGAGGAGTTGATGCCCTTTAAGTGGTTCAGTTACAATTAAGTGGTTCAGTTACAATTAAGTGGTTCAGTTACAATTGTCATAAAGGAGTTTGTGCCACTTAGGATGGCTGAGAAACCACCGGGCAAATATCCAGTTAGGGGCATCCGAGTTGATAGTCGTCCGTGCGAGTCTCCATATTGTTCGGTTCACTCTGTATTTTTAGACTTTTGTTTGTGTGTAGAAACCTTTTCGTGCTAACAAATTATGCTTCACAGTAATATTGCACACTTCCAGTATTCTTAGTCATTTTGGCACTTGTGCACTTCGGGATCTCCTTGTTATCATAATCTGTGAATAAAAAATTTTAAATGGCTCAAATTGTTTTACCCCTCCAAATCATTCTTTTACCCCACCGAATCGTAAAAATGAGTATTCCTCGGTGTTTTATGTCGTAAAACTTTTTTTTTTGATAATCATGTAGCGCTGGATCTCTTGTTTCTGATAAGCTATCAACTGACTCCTTGTTGTTGAGAAAAGTTTGAGAAATATCCATTTTTATGAAACAACTTCTCTTTCATAAAAACGGGTATTTCTCAAACTTTTTCCAACATCAAGGGTCAGTTGGTAGCTTATGAAAACTAGAGATTTAGGGCTACATGGTAATTAAAAGAAAACATTTTTACGACATAAAACACCGAGAAATACTCATTTTACGATTTGGTGGGATAAATGAATAATTTGGAGGGGAATGGCTTGTTCACGTTGTTCGAGTTAGAGTTCGGCTCAGAAGTGTTCACGTAGCTAAAACCCATACTCTAACTCGAAACGTGAACAAGCCATGAAGTTGACCCTTGAAAAAGTTAAGTGTTCGGAAAAAAATTCCTTACCAAAATTCGACTTCTTATAACTGTTCACAGTTAATAAAGAGGGCCTTAAAGTGCACAAGTGCCACCATTTCTTGTACAACTGCCAAACTCATTCAGACACTCTCATTTAGTTCTTTTGTCAGCTTTGAGAATGTTTTATACAGACTTCCGATTGATCAAAAAAATAACAATTTTTTAATTCTCGACGATGTCTTGTCTTTCAGTCACTAAATTTCTTTGAAAATACGGTGTGTTGAATGGGTACCTTTTTCCCATTTTTGGCCTAAATCTCTTATAAAGATGAAAAAGCACCGAAATTATTCACAGTCCAGATTACCCTGAAAAAGTGCGCCAGGCACTCATTAGCCGTCCTAAATACGCTGGCCTACCATAACTCTAAGGCCTAAGTAGTAGAACAGGGTAGTTCCAAATGGGAAAATGTACCTAATGTCGATACCCGAAATACAAGCAGATGTATTGAATGGGGCAGTTGTTCAATACATCTATCATAAATTAATTGAATCGGAGTGTGGATTCACCGACGGTAATCCATCGATTCAAACCACTGCTTTCGCAAGTCCCAAATTCGATTTGATATTTTTTTGAATAAGACATACTTCTAACTTTGAGTCTAAATTTTGTAGGGAAACGGTTTTTTACAGTATAAAATGTTTTATTTTATTTTGCATACCAATATTTTAGATTAGACTGTACTAGACCGTATAAAGCAGAACAGACAAAAAAAAGACTATATATTTTAGTCTAGATCGGATCAGACCGGTCTGGTCTGATCTGGTCTTCCGCGGTCTGGTCTTTTCCCACTTCTGACACAATTAAACAAGTGGTCGTCCACTCAGAGATTTTTTTGTTTTCGGGTTCCAAACCTGTTTTCTGGACTGATTTGGAAATGCTGAAGACGGTTTGATGATAGTAAATAAGATTTTGTATGGTACTTGTTGAGTATTGGGAGACAATTGATTTTACAAACTCAGAAATACCTATAACGGCATTTTACCACTATTAAACCATCTTCAGCGTGTCTAATCAGTCCAGAAACAGGTTTTGACCGGAAAGTAAAAAAAATTGCTCTAAGTGGACGACCACTTGGTTTGGTTGGTGTCTCTTTTAGTCCACAAAGAGCCTGGTCAAATACCTTAGAGGATTAGCTCACAAATTTATTACGAATCACTGGAATGATAAAATTGTTCTCATTGTTTGTTAATATGATATACTTCATGATAAAACATTACTAATATTCAATGAAAGCGCCAATGATTTTTTGTGAAATGGCCAAGATCCTCAGACTGATTGAGATATTAATTCCCAAAAATAAAAAGTGTGCACTTAGAAGGATTCGAACCACTAAATTTGTCCGGGGATATTGTGACTGCGGGGATATTGTGGCATGTACCGTCGACTGACTCATACACCTTTCACTCAACTCTAATACAATAATTGCAAGAATTCTCATTTGTGTGAGTACTAGAGTTGGCCCGGAATTCCGGTCTTTTTTTTGGATTCGGTTACGGTCGCGAAAAAATATGTAATTCCGGTTCCATTCTATAGTAGCGCCAAAACTAGTTTATGACTATTAGTCAAGGAAAAATAGTATCTGCTACCACCAGGATTCGAACATGATCATTACCTGAAAGCATTTTGTAAGCCTTTTTGCGTAGGCCTTTCTACTGGACACCATGTGAGTAGGATAAGTCGTCCGATCTGGCATTGTCGAGCAACGTTGGGCTCGACTAGTAGACGGTTTTATATTTTGAAAATTTTTTACATGCAAACAAAAACAATTCGAAAACATTATTGACAAAATTAGGGTGGTCCCGCGCGAATTTAAAATTTCCAAATTGCTGTGCTTATCAAGTTTCATGGTCCTTTAAAACTCAATGTTTTTTTGACAAACGTAACATGATCGTATAACATTGAACTTTTATCTCAAACAATTTCAACAACTCATTTTAATTGATATTTCTGATAAATATGTCGTTTTTGTCATTAGAGGAGCAGCTTTTTCTTCATCGTCCTGCCCATCTCAACCTAGTTTATTTTCTCGCACCTTGCAAGATGTAAAATCTCTTTGCAGGGATTGGCCAATCTGGTTTGAAGCGCTCTACTTCTGAGTTGAGATACTTGGCACCAACTTCATGAGTGACGAGTGTGATAAGGCGTTTGCAGCAGCAAACCATACCACAGTAGCAACAGGAATTGAGACCCAATAGGAGCACAACTTAAGCGCCGCCCTTGCTCGCCCAGCATATATAACAAGAGCAAGAGTGCAAAGGGGGATTATGGCTGGGCCACACTCTAAGGACTGCTGTCTTCCTAATATTTGTGAACTTCTTTTATTGACCCTCGGGTCCAAACTTAGGTATTCGCTTGGGCAGGGTTGGTAGACGACCACCCGGTCGCCCACCACCTCCCTAAACCTGTGTGTCCATATTAGGGTTGTTTAGCATGCAAATTATATGTTTTTCGCGCTGTTTATATTATTATATACTATGTGAATAAACAGCGCCAGTTGACCCTTCTCGCCTCTTCACACAATAACAATATCACAACGAGAAGAGTGGTCGATAAGTTTCGCACCACTAGGGTCTGAGATTTGCCCTTGTAGGAATGCAGTGGTATTAGTGAAGTAGCTTTGGCACTTTTATAGTTCCCTCCCCCATACTCGGATTTCTTGAAAGTGACCCAAAATCACCTCCCGAACTCATTTTTTCTGTAACACCGATGTGGGAAGCATATTTAAACACTTTCTGACAAAAAAATTTTGACCTTCGACAAAAAAATGCTCCACCCCTCAGTCAAAAATGGTCATTTAAGACATTTTAGGGTCATTTTTGGGTGATTTTATCACATTTTTCTTGCGGAACTTGGCAAAAGGCCTCTAAATGCATTTTAAACAATAGTCTTGCTCGGAATGACTCTGGATGTAAAAACATATGCATACAGAGTTTCTTTATGCGGTAGGCTCCAGAAAGTAAAACCTGTTCAAAATCGATCATTTTTCATTTTCACCAAAAATGACCTAAAATGCTTAAAATGACCATTTTGACTGAGGGGTGGGAGGCAATTTTTTTTGGCGAAGTTAAATTTTTTTATTCAAAAACTGTTTATATATGCTTCTCGCATCGTGTTGTGCAGAAAAATGAGTTCGGAGGTGATTTTGGGTCACTTTTTCAAAAAACGAGAGTGGGGGGGGGACTATAAAAGTGCCGTAGCTTTTTGCGATATAAAAAAGTCACATAAAAGAATATAACTAAGGAAAAAGAGACGTCCTATACTGCGGGACACGTAAAGCCTAACTCACACAGGGATTGACTTACTGAACACAACTGGCGCATGACTCGACTCGCATAAAGCCCAACCTGCACATACAGACTCTTCGTCCAAGTATTGTTTTTTCAGCGTATGTTAGGACAGGTTTTTTATATATATTTTTATCTAACAAGGAAGGGAAAATGACTGTGACCTGGGCGAACTTTGATCATAAATTTTTTGTGGAACGTGCCCAAATTCTTGATAAATCTGGCTCCTCATTTATTAAGGTCCATAAAAGGAGGTCTTTTTTTTTCAGAAATTAAACATCTTGATACCCTTATCATTTCTGATAGCTAACCTATAGTCATTCCTAACTTTTTTAAGCTTCAGAGCTGAAAAGCAGATTCACAGAACTCTAATAATCCCAGCTCTCGAGGGAAGTTTAATAATCCCCCTGGGGGATTAAAGAAGTTATACGGTAGTTTCTGTGAATGTCTGACGGAATCAGAATCCGCACAATTTTCAGACTATACTGACAAACAATATATGGAAAGCAAATCGGAATAAGTTTGATGTACACCTAGAATTAACTATAACCTGAACAACAAAAACATTCGATTCACATGAAATAGGTTTATTGAAATCGGAGCTGTTACAGGTAGTAGAATAGAAAATGAGTAGAATAGGATGAGAGACAGTGGTGAATGAAAAATTCGGCAAGGCATACAATTGAATGAGGCAAAATAGAGGAAATGGACAGAGACTCTTCAGGCTGGCACAACTTGGTTTACTTCATAGACAAAGATATCTAGTATAGCGATTTGACCTCTCACTGTGATCTGAAAACAAGAATTAAATTGAAAAGTTAAGAGAAAATAAGAGTGCACCGCATTCTCACTAGAATTGACAACTGTTACGACCATGGGGAAGGGCAAGGTATTCATGTAGACCCGCGGACCACAAGCACTTTCACTTTCATGGAAATTTCCAAATCCTTTCACGACGCCATAGTTGCCATTGATAAGATCAGGCGAGATGCATACTCAAAGTCCAGCACCATGACATTCGCTGTTTCTATAAATCATAGATCAAGCATGTTTAAAGACATAACAGGGTTCAAAATACTAACCTCCTGCGGGATATAAAGCTCATTCAGTTGACCGGCACGAATAGCAAGTTCATTGTATACTGATAGGACACGCTGCAGCTTGAATTGAACGATGTTTTGGAATATCACTTGAGCAGGACTGTAGCTGGTGGCACCTGAAAACCAGAAGGGAAACTGAGACACCAAGCACAAGAAACACATACACGACGTTGAGCAGCAGAATGTTTTTCAAAAGAAGTTTAATATCCCTATGATTGCCGGCACCATAGTTTGCTTATTCAGGAGAACCCAGTGAGTGTTGTTGCTGCTGTTAACTAGGAGCGCTTGCTTGCCTCGAGGAATCTGGAATCCGATGCAGTGCTGACAATTCGCTTCCTAAAACAAGAATTTTATTTCAAAGATGTCCTGGCAAAAGCAAAAACTTATACCCCATCTGATCACCATCTCCGATTGATTTCTAATAGTTAGTCCGTAGCCAGGTTCAGTCATACCAAATCAGCGATATTCGGGTTGCTCTTGTTGTAGGTAATAGGCAGAATGCTCTAAATACTTGACAAGTTATTTACTTGACAAAAAAGTAAATAACATTGTTTCCAACAACTTGTGCAACAGATTTAACTAGGAGCATATAAATTCATCTTGCAGTGAACTAGACATGCTACTTTTTGATTCTAGGATCAGAACCAACTTATTGGCTTCCATTTATTTTTGAGACAACAAAGCGTTCAAATACTTCGAATATAATTTCCAATAAATTGAAATTACTTATTCCATATTTTATGAAATTACTAAGCCATTTCTGTTCTTTGACAAAGTTTTGGCTCAAAGCTAAATTCCAACTTAAGATAGAAATACCGCTTACTTCCAAAATTCACTTTTTTGGCATGAAAGGCAATAAGTCGAGAAAATGGCAAGTTGGACAAGCAAATCAATTTTTAACATCTTTCGCTCCAAATAAGTCAATACTTCTAGCCAGATATCCAGCAGATATAGTCATGGTCATCTTTATTTGAAATAAATTAGCTAATGAACTTTGTGATGTCCTTGTGTTGAAAAATGTGCAGAGACAATCAAAATTGATAATATACACTTGATTCCTGCCAATCAAGCTTTTTTTGTGTTTTTCGCTACACTCAACCACGATATAAAGTACCCCTGGGGGCGGGTAAAGGGATACGTTATATCGAGGGTACGTTATATTGAGGATACGTTTATCGAGGGCAGAACAAATAGATGACAGGTGTACGTTATATCAAGGGTTTGTCTTCCTTTGGTCCATCTGTTGATTGATTAGTGCTGGGGGTATACAAATTTGAGTGCTGGGACATACCGAACTTGATTGCAGGGATATACACATCGGTTAGATATAGGGTAAGTTTTAAACCAAAACTAAACTTCCAAAGTACACTCATTGCTCTATTTTCCCAAATAATGCACAATAATGCGATAATGCACCACAAGCAAGGGAGATTCAACAGGAGGTTTCGCTTATAAATAGCCACAGGCTTATAAATATTCGCTTATAAATAGCCATAAGCAATGGATAAAATACCCTTTTTAAAACGTCTTTTTTAGCCCAAATGTCCTTTTTAAAAATTTAAGTCACGAGGCCTGGGTTTAATCCTCAGGCATCCCCATCTAAAACAGTGTTTTGTGAAAGTGTTTTCGAACATTTTTCTGATTTTTCCTGACATTTTGCTATATACCAGGGCTGCATCGGATATGAAAAAATACCGGATCGGATATCGGATATTCAAAAATATCGGATCGGATATCGGATATCAAAAAGTGCCGGATATCGTTATCGGATATCAAAGTGCCGGATATCGGTTATCGGATATCGATTTCGGATATTTTCAAAATTTTCTCGTAAAACACTTTATTTGCACTTTGCTATGGTCCGTTCCTTTCAAAAAATGCATCCATTTTTGTTCGTTAAGCATCTGAAAGCCATAAATGTAAGCTTGGAAAGAACAAGACAAATAAAATGCAGGAGAAAATCGTGTAAAAATGACTGCAAAAGAATTCGTTTTCAGCTATTTTTAAAATAATTTCAAAAAATTATTCAAAAGTTTTTTTTTCAAAACAGCCTCTCTTTATCGATTTTATCCGAAAATCGGTCATTTTTTTCGGATATCGGATACCGGATATCGGATGTCAAAAAGTGCGGATATCGGATGTCGGATATCGGATATCCGATGCAGCCCTGCTATAACCTATATAAAAATCAACATATTTAATTTTCTGTGCTACAGTAGAACCTGGATACAACGCCCGATATAACACGACTCAAAAACGGACCGATTTGGTCAGCTTTGACTAAAATGTAGTCAAATGAACCTCGATACAACACTCCTATAGTCGCTCCTTGGTGGGTGTTGTATCAGGTTTGACTGTAAGAAGAATTCTTACTAGATTAGACGAAAAGGCATTAACACGTGATTCAGCGAGAGTTGGGTTATCGAATGTCTATTACTCATACCTGTAGCAGTGTTACCCCATGTTGATGTTACTTTGTAAAAAAGGAAACTTGATGTGCAGAAATGTTGCAGAAGCAAAAAAAGAGCAAAAACTGTATTGGATTGGTAAATATTTACCACCAATTCACAAGGGTACGTTATATGGGGGTAAGTAATATGAGTGTTATCTGCAAGGGGTAGGTTATATCAAGGGGTACGATATATCAAGGGTAGTTCATAGCGGGGGTGAACTTATTCTAATTTGAAATGAATCCAACCAAAGGTCTCAAGGGGTAGTTATATCGAGGGGTACGTTATATCGAGGTTTGACTGTATAGCTAAAATCACAAAGTGGTTTATTTAAACGGTATGCAACTAACCAAACCATGAGATATAAAAGTGCGCTATCCTGAAATTTTTGCTAATTCGAAACTGTCCTTTTCCCGATTTAGATGGCAGAAGCGAACGACACCAACTGGCAGGACTCCCAACTGGAGCACCACTGGCAGGACTCCCACTGGCAGCACAACTGGCAGACTCCAACTGGCAGCACCCACTGGCAGGACTCCCCAACTGGCAGCACCCAACTGGCAGGACTCCAATGGAGTACCAACTGGCAGGAATCCCAACTGGCAAACCAACTGGCAACGAACGAGGTCAACTGCCGACGATTCTAATGCCGACCCAAACTGCCGAGAATTACCAAATTCTGATCAAAATTCAACTTTTAATTGAGTTTTTAACGTTGCGAAATTTTGACTTTTTGCCTGTTTTACCATGTTTTTCAACATGGGACTTGGCAAAAATAGCCTCTAAATGCATTTTGATCAGAGTCTTGCTCGGATTATGTCTAAGGTAAGTGAGTGCGCGCATCTCTAACAACCAAGCCTACTGGCGCCCTTCGGGGGCGCAGGGGCTTGGTTGCTTGGGGTTGAGATGCGCAACACAGAGTTTATTTACGCAGTAGGGTCAGTATTCAGAACTATGTTCAACATCTCTCTTTTTACCCTGGCAGCTCCAACTGGCAGCCAAATTTTTGCTATATTTCCTAGACAAACAAATCATTTTAAACTAGTAACACACTAGTTGACCAAAAACTCGGTTCCGGTTTACCAGTCTTTTTCGGATCCGCTTCGGTTCCTGTCCTCATCAAATATCAATTCTAAGCCTAACTCTATCATGATTTTGCTCTTTCTTAGCTGACTTCAACGCATATTTTCAATTTTGGAGCTAATTTTTTGTGTTAAATCCGAAATAAAAAACATGTAAAGCTGCAGCGATTAGTTAATAATACGTTTTTGAGACTCCGGTTTTGATTTCGGCATAAATAAAATTCCCATTCCGGCTGCGTTTTTTACAAAACTGAAATCCCGATTCCGCTGTTAGCAAAAGTCAAAATTCTGGTTCCGGTCCAAATATCGATTTCGAGACAACTCTAAGTGACACTATATTATAGTACACTAAGTCAAAATGTAAAACAAAACATTAATTCTCAGTAAAGTATAGGGAGTTGGGTTTGATAGTACTAAATTTCGATTTCACACACGCGTACCCGAAAAATTCAGACCAGCGAGGGGGATTCCACCTACTCGAAGATACCTACCCAGAATATTGAGGTACATACAGTCTACTCTCGATAAACTGGACCCCTGGGGTGCAGTTTATTGGAGGTGCGTTTAGTGGGATTTACTTTGCCTAATTTCTCTGTCGGCCAGCCAAGTAGGGCTTTTTCAAAGTGCAGTTTATCGAGGGTGCCAGTTTATTGGAGTGCCAGTTTAACGAGAGTAGATGTACTCAGTCAAGACTACAAAATTTAAAAAAGCTGCCATTTGGGAGTCCTGCCAGTTGAGTGCTGCCACTTGGGAGTCCTGCCAGTTGGGTGCTGCCAGTTGGGAGTCCTGCAGTTGGGTGCTGCCAGTTGGGAGTCCTGCAGTTGGGTGCTGCCATTGGGAGTCCTGCCAGTTGGGTGCTGCCAGTTGGGAGTCTGCCAGTTGGGTGCTGCCAGTTGGGAGTCCTGCCAGTTGGGTGCTGCCAGTTGGGAGTCCTGCCAGTTGGGGATTTACCGGCAGAAGCTACTGGGGAAAATAGGAAAAGTCCCCTAGAAAAGCACTGAGTTCCGAATCTGTCCGGGCCAGTTCGGCCTCTTATACATTACAAAATTCATTGTTTGATAGCTCATTTTGTAGCTGAGATTCTGTGGTTTTCACCATTATGAAACAGCAAGACTACTTTCTATCACAAACTGGCTCAAATGGGGTCTGAAGTCGAAAAAAAATCCGCGTTTCGACAACGAAAATGGCTTTAGTAAATAAGGAGAAAATACGATAATTTCAAGACAAAGGTGCCGGCTTTCTAAGTTTTGCATTGAACATGAGATCTTTCCACAATTTATATGCATCAACTCGAGAGGACTTTGAATTCTGATGATGACGTTTAACTTTTAGAAAGTTCTCTTAGCAATCGACCATGCTGAACACGAATCTGGTGTATAAATTCTAGGTTAGCTCAGCGGTAAAACGATTTCCCGTTAATTTTTTTTTCAAATATTCGTTAATTTTTAAACGGTCGCCAACCCTGTAAAGACTTTGTTTTACTATACTTTGAGCCATTTTTGGTGCAGTTTTAGTTTGGACGATACGTAAAATGCCACGTTTTAGAGAAAAAGTGCCACGTTTTATCGATTCTAGTCAAGAAGCGAAAAAATGCCACGTTTTCTGACAATAAGGTTTCTTGATATAATCAATGATTTACACCTAAAATTTTGAAGACCATTAGCTTGCTATTGATATGTCCTTGGAAGCAAGCGACCAATAAACCAGGCATATCTGTGCAAACTAGGCAAATTTGAAAAAAACGTGGCTTTTTCGCTTCTTGACTAGAATCGTAAAAGTGGCACTTTTTCCCAAAAACGTGGCACTTTTTCTCCAGGACGTGGCATATTTCCGTTTTATCCTTTTAGTTTTGCATTTTCTAGTCGAAAAAACCGTTTTGGAAAATGACACAATCGTCTCTTGGGCCGATTATTTACATTATGTTTTCATACACCGTACAACAATATGTGATTGGAAAGCTGATTTCTTGCGCTTTCTAACGAAATATAGAAGTTATGCATGTGCATATAAAATATTTGAGTACTAGCTGATTTTATGAACATACCCAAGTCATATTTAACACCATTTAAAAATTGGTCGAAATCTCAAGCCAAACCGCCTTTTTTTGAAAAAGCGTGGTAATTAATTTTATCCGCTAATTGCTGAAAAATGTCCGCTAATTGTCCAATTTAAATCAAAATTTTGCGGGAATTCAAATTTTATAGACATAAATTACATGGATTGCTCAAAATCCCAATCCAATGCTCAGGGTAGTTTGAGGTGGTTGAGAATGGTTCAGGGTGGGATTCTGAGCGATTTAGCTCATCTGACTGGAAATCTGATCCGCTCATTCGAATTTTCGCAAAAGTTCACTCCCCTCCCAGATTACCCCCAAAAAAAAAACTTTCAGGGGCTTCTGGCCATTCGGGGTGGGATTTTGAGCAATCCATGTAATTTTGTGTCTATAAAATTTGAATTCCATTACAGTAGTTTTTTTGTGGGGGGGGGGGGGTGTTATATGACAGTAGCGTTTAAGTTTCCATATTTTCCATTACAGGGTTATCGGCCATGCAATACGGGCAACCAGACATATTCGAAAATTATCAGCAGAGTAAACTTGGCAAAAGCTAAATTTGCCAAACACTTTTAATCAAGAGTCTGGCACTAATGGAGAATCCGTTTCCATTTTTTGCCTTGGTCCCCCTATAGTTTTTTTTTTGCAAAAAACAGCTTGATCCTCCTGTCGTTTTCTAATATGATCATGGTTATATAGGTGATCATGTCAACCGTGATCATCTTAATCACTATCATCACCTGACGAACCATGATTTTATTAGAAAACGGCAGGGGAAACCAAGCTGTTTTTTGCAAAAAAAACAACAGGGGACCAAGGTAAGAAATAGAAGTGAATTCTTCAGCAGTACTCAAGAGTCTTGCGCCCTCTTCGGGGGCGCAGGGGGCTTGGGGCTTGGAGTTGAGATGCGCACACCCACATACCTTAGACATAATTCCGAGAAGTACACTTGATCATATAATTGATCACATACAGTCAAACCTCGATTTAAGGACAGCAGTTTGGCCGGTCCCCAGGGTGTCCTTAAATCGACGTTTGACTAATCATTCCGCAGAAAAATATCTTTAAGTCAGAAAAGCATTTTGGATTCTCTATCGATGGTGTATAGGGTTTTTCCAAATCGCATGGACACTACCATATGTTTCCTTGTAAGGTATATAATACAGTTCTGTCCTGATAATTTCCTCCGGTTCGACTGACTCTGATCAGGCCGTATCAGGTGTGGATCAGGATTCTAGGATCGAAGATCATCCTTGATCAAAAATCAAGGATTATCCTTGATTCTGATCCATGATCCGAGGTCTGAATAGCTGCCTAGAACAGCGGTGGCGGTGAAGTGGTCACTAAAGTGGTCACTACAGTGTAGTGGTCACTAATTAGAGTCGCATGACTTTTCCTCACTTACCGTATATTCTCTATTAGAAGGCCGGGCCTTCTAATTTTCAACCCTCTTCAGAGAGGGCCTTCTATTAGAGAGGGGCCTTCTATTAGAGAGAGGCCTTTTATTTTTCAACTGAAAATTTCATTTGAATTTTTAGTCACGAAAGGAAAAAGAATAAAACTTTTGTTGCCTCATTTTTCGTCACTTTATTTTGTCGGGTTTTTGCTCTCTCAATTATTTTCTGTCTATTTTTTGTGCTTTTCTGTTGCTAATTTATTTTTCTGTTCAGATGAGCGATCCCGATGAGCTGCATGAAGATGAAGGCCGTCCAGTGACCAAGAAGCACCGACGAAACGTTGAAACTGCAACGAAGGTGGAGGCTATCGAATAGGCGCGCAGGTACTCGAATCACTCCGCTGCAAGCAAGTTCAACGTCACACGGAGCCGGATCAAGGACTGGAAGAAGAAAGAAGATGAGCTAAGATGCCAAGCGTTAGTATTTCCTTGTTCGCCTTAACTTGCAATATCTTTATTGTTCAGGAACAACACAGCAGAGGATCAAAGCGAAAGCGTCTTGATGGTGGTGGCCGACACGTCAGCTATCCTGAACTGATGTGGAACTAGCAGAATGGGTGCGCATCAAACGTGAAAACAAGCAGCCAGTCTCTCGTCAGATCATCAGCAACAAGGCAAACGAACTATTCCGTGGAACAGACTTAAAGGCAACTCAATTTTTTGAATCATCTCATTTTTTAGAATCATTTTAGGTTTCGTTTGGTTGGCTCAGCTCTTTCCTGCATCGACATCGTTTCGTCTACCGCCGAGTCACAACAACTGCACAGAAGCCGCCCGAGAACTACGCAGAAGCTGTCGCCAAATTTATCGTCCACTTGGAGCAAAGAAGGAAGGCTGTCAAGTTCGCCGAAGTGTTTGCAATGGATGAAACAGCTGTCTGGTTTGACTGTCCGAGCTCACAATGCATTGATTCCATTGGTGCTAAAGACGTAAGATTTATAAATTGTTGGTTATGGTATTTTTATTCCAATTTCAGGTGACAATCGTGAAGATGAGGATCACTGTGTGCCTAACTGCTCGCTCAGATGGCAAGAAGCTCATTCCTTATGTTTTGGTGGACGCAAGCGACCAATTCCGAAGATCGAAAAGCAATTTGAAGGCAAGTTGGTCATTAAATGGAACGGTTCAGTTTGGATGAATGATGCTACAACTTCCGACTTCCTAATGACAATTATCGGTGATGCTGGCCCGTTCGCAAAGAAACGTCTGCTTGTTTGGGATGCGTTCGCTGCTCACAAGTCTGAATCCACTCTGGCCGTCCTTAAACAACTTTTTTGGCGTGAAGCGGCTTTCATTCCTGGTGGTTGTACAAATTTATTCAAGTAAGAGTTCTGTCGTTATTGATGGAGTTATGATTACTTTATTTAGGCTCCTGATGTCTCGTGGAACAAGCCGCTGAAGAGAGAATTCGCAAATCCTACACAATCGGGATGGCCAACGACGCTCAAAAAGAATTCACTAAAGGAGGGAACCCGAAGGCGCCGGCTCTGGACTTGGTATTAGAATGGGTGCATCAAGCCTGGCAAGAACTCAGCAAAGATATGATCGCGAAATCGTTTGAAGCTTTGTTTCTAGGACTGTTCAATTTTCTTATTTATTGTTTCAGTCTGCGCACTCACAACACCAACAGATGGCTCTGGAGACGACAAAATTACGTGCTTCAAACCGGAAGGATCCATTGTTGGAAAAGGACTCACCATTCTCAACGACATCAGAGCTCAGCAGAAGGCGGCGGATGGCAGTAATGACTTTGAGGAAGACGGTCTGGAAGAAGGAGAGCTGGCGATGATGAAGAATCGAACCTCACAACTCTGGAAGATTTTAATGATGAAGAATATTTTATGTTTGTTGAGCATTTATTTGAATTTTGATGTACAATAAAGTGTTAACCAAAAGTTTGTTGTTTCAGGGGGGCCTTCTATTGAGAGAGGTCTTCTATTTTTCAACCCTCCTCAAGGGGGGCCTTCTATTAGAGAGGGGCCTTCTAATCGAGAATATACGGTATACAAAATACGTCATTTTAATTCTCGTTTATATTAACATGGTACTTGCCAAAGAAATATTCCCATCGGTGACGGGTATACCCTTTAAAGTTATTTGGAACGAGTAAGGTAAAGATCATTTTATCTAAAGACTATTGTAAAACGCATCAAATAATTGGAGTGGCAAGCGAAATTCACAGCGAAAAAATTATCTAATATATTGCTAAATTGAAATTTCATTGCCGTTCCAATTATGCTTTACAGTAATATTGTACACTTCCAGTATTTGTAGTCATTTATTTTTACAACTGCCAACTAATCATATACTACAAAGGGTGGTATTTAATTTTGGCCGTGGCATACTAAAATTGGCCGTAGATTTTTGAATTTTGGCCGTAGATTTTTTTCACTTCTTCCTACATTTTTGTAATAATTTTTCACAATTTTTTTAAAAATTTTTTCACCATTATGTAGCTCTAAGTCTTATGTTTCTTACAAGCTATCAAACTTTCCTAAATGTGGTCAGAAAGTTAGATCTTAAAGGTTTTGAAAAACCAATTTTAGGAAAAAATGTTTTTCAAAACAATGAAATTTCTACATTTCTGACCACATGTAGCAAAGCTTGGTAGCTCCTACGAGCTTAATAGCTTGTAGGAAAGCCAAGATTCAGGGCTACGTAATGGTATGAAATTTTTTGAAAAATTGTGAACAAATTATTACAAAAATGTAGAAAAAAGCGGGCACGGACAAAAGCTACAACTAAGTCAAATTGGGAAAAGCGCCACGAACATAAAAAAGCGACCGTCAAATGTTTCAAACAACCTATATAGACCCTCAGGAGTTCAAAAAGACATTATTTTTGAATTCTTCAAAAAGAAGATGTGAACATAGTTTGAAATACTGGGGCCTACTGCATAAATAAACTCTGGTATACAGTCGACTCTCGTTATAACGACCCGCAAGGGACCGGCTAAAATGGGTCGTTATAACGAGAGTCGTTACATCGAGCGTTCATTGACTGAATTTAGTCAAAGCTGACCAAATTGGTGATTTTTCGGGTCGTTATATCGAGCGGATCGTTATATCGAGCGTCGTTATAAGAGAGTCGACTGTACATGTGTTTTTATGCATCCAGAGTCACTTTCGAGTGATTTGTGTCTAAGGTATGTGGGTGTGCGCGTCTCAACTCCAACCCCCAAGCCCCCTGCGCCCCCGAAGGGGGCGCAGGGGCTTGAGAGTTAGAGATGCGCGCACTCACTTACCTTAGACATAATTCCGAGCAAGATTCTTGAATCAAGAATCTTGATCAAAAATGCATATAGAGTCTTTTTTGCCAAGTACCATGTTGAAAAACATGTAAAACAGCTAAAAAGCCGAAATTTTCGCTTTTTCATAATTTTACTAGATGTAGCCTTTTTGTCCCCTTTTTCGAGCTGTAGCTTTTCGGCCGTTGTAGCCTTTTGACACGTACCGAGAAAAAGTGCAAAAAAAATGTACGGCCAAAATTAAAAAATCTACGGCCAATTTTCAGTATTCTACGGCCAATTTTAAATATAACCCTACTACAAATCTTAACGTAACTAACCCATGCAAATTTGTAACTTTTCTATGTAATTATTTAAATAACCATTGCCTTTGCTGACAACAAGAATTTTTTAATGTTTGAATACGCGCGGGACACTCTTTTTACTCCGAAAATTTTGCTTCAATGTTTTCGTGCTTTAGAAATGAAATTACTCAGGCAAAATAATATTACCGTACTTTCTTTAATAAATCCCTTACATGTAGGATTATTTTTCAACCTCGAAAAAACCGGAAATGGTCAATAAAAAATGGCCTAACTCTGAAACCTAAGTAAAAAAATGAGGGGTGGTGGCCCTTCGGGGGCGCACGGGCTTAGTTGCTTGGGGTTGAGATGCGCACACCCACATACCTTAGACGCAAATCACTCGAAAGTGACCTCTGGATACATAAAAATGTATGCATACCAGAGTTCTTTGTGGGTAGGCACCAGTTAACAAAACTATGTTCGAACCCTATCTTTTGATATTTTAGGGATATCCAGGTACCCTTTTTGGGGTATTTAGCTTGGGGGACCAAGTAAATGGTCTACCTACGGTAACCAAAATTTTTCGAAATCCTAACTTTTAAGTACAGAAAAATGTTGGAAACAACTTTTTTTTATCGTTTTTAGCGTATAAAAATTGCTTAGAAGACGTCTAAACACTATTCATAGTTGACAAAAAAGGGGCCCCCAAGTAAACAAGTGCCAAAAAGTGTGCCGCGCGAATTCAAACATTTGAAATTGTGGTTGTCGGCACGGCAATGCTCTTTAACATAGGCGATAAAAAGCATTTACATAAAAAAACGTCTCAAAACATAAATGTGATTGTGTTTTTTTCCCATTGCACTTAAGCAAAAACTCTAAGTGTTCTCTAGTCACTTGATTTGTCAACTTGAAGTATTTGCTAGTGTCATACAGTAAGTTGATAAATGTCTGATCTCCAGTTGGAAAGAGCACGGATACTTAGACAAGCAAAACCACTGAAAACTATTGATTTGTTGAAGGACGATGTGCAAGGTTTGATTGGCGGGTGACAGTTCTCTTTTTGTCTCACGCTGTACTCTTTTAAGCCGTTCGGAATAACTCGAAAGAGAACAGTTCGAGAAAGGGTTGGATAATAGTCAATTGACCGTGAGTAATATTATATTTCACCAGTCGTAAAGAAATCGGTTAATTGTTAACCTCATTTTTGCAGACTCTGCTAGTCAACTATCTCAACGGTTGACTCTCCCAATAATACCTAAATGTTAAGGGTCGACAAACGTAGACCAACTAAAGCACGGCTGGACTTACGTTAATGAGGAGTTAATTTTAATAAGGAGTTACTTAATGATTGGGAATTTAACGGACGGCATTCAGCTGGCATCCATTTCAACTGGCAACCATTAAAACTTTTGATTAAAAATCGACGATTTTGACAATGAAAGTTTTCGGAAAGTCACTTCTAGTACTAAAATTCTTGCTCAATCGAATCCGTTCAGATCAGGTCCGAAAATTTTCAGGGAGCTGAGATATCCTTCAAAGTAAGGGAATGGTCCGAATTTCCTGTATGTTTTTCACTCAATACCAATATCTCAGCTCTCTGAAATTTTTTGGACCTGATCTCAACGGATTCGGATTCAGGAAGAGATTTTGGTATTGACTTTCCAAAACTTTTTACTGTCAAAATTGTCGATTTATTAATCAAAAGTTTCAATGAATGCCAGTTGATATTTTACCGGGTTAACTAGGGTCGTATTTTCCCAAAAAATTGAAAGCCGGAAAATTTTAACTTTTACGGGAAAATTGGGGAAAATTGAAAACTCTTTAATTGAAACTTATTTTTATCAAAATCAAACAAATCAACATCAGTATCATCACAAATAATAGCTTCTAAATAGTTTTTTCATTGGTTACTCACTTACCGGCATAGTTATCCGCAATTTGCAAAATGTACTACAGTCAGAGGCGTAGCCAGATATTTCTAGAAGGGCGCACCAGAAATTCTTAGGGCATTTTCGTACATACACCGTTTGTTCGAAATTTCGGGGCCAATTTAACCTACACACCGTTAAAAAAAATCTGACAGGGGTAGGTGCCCTCCTTACCCACAACCATAGTGGGACAAATCTGAAAAAAAAAGGAATGGCCGTCCCCGTCTCACTAATTTTTTTTGACCGTCTTCCGCCCCGTCCAAAGTCGGCCGTCTCAAAGGTCGTCTCAAAAAATTTTTTGGTTGTCTTCTGCACCGTCAAATTGAAATTTTTTTCCCAAGGCGACCATTGAATGAAAATGTATGCTGAAAGGTCCCTTTACTAACTAAATGTGGAGATTTAATTAAATCTGGGGATTTATTTAACTGAGCAAAACCCGTCTTGAATTAGTTATTAAAATCTAAGTTTATTAGTGCGGCAATATATTTCTAATCGAAACCTACTGTCTTGGCTGAAAACGCCGTTCGACAGATTACAACACATCTTTATTTGACATTTGCTTCAGACAAAAATGAGTGCAAAAATTCAGTCATAGTAAAAAGTGCGTTATAAGACGAGTTTTTTCAAAAAGTTTTTTTCAGCAATTCGCATGTTATATGAAAAAGAGCAACTCAAAGCAGCCGAGATGACATAACTAAAATTGCAATTACGGGCCCGGCAGGACGGCGGCCCCCTATGCCCCAACAAAACACCCCGCTCTGTTGCTAACCACTGAATACAGTCAACTGCCCCAATACAGTCAACTCTAGTGATACAGTTAAATTTCTCAATTCCTACGTCAATGTGAGGGTCAACCAACCAAAAAACGACTGGAATTACCTTATAATGGTTTCAGTTGGTTTCTCATCTATTTTCTTGAAGTACCTCCTAGACCACGACAATTGACGGCCTCCGAACATTTATTATCTGTAAAATGGTTTAACATAGGAAGGCAATACAAAATAGCAATTTTCCGCTATCAATTTCCCCAGGAAATTTTCCCGGAAATTCTTCTATCACCCACCTAGGTTTAACTGTAACGGACACAAGAACAGCAGAAGATTACTGGAATAAAGTTTTTATAATTGACCGCGCTTTTTGGTCAATTGCTGTTAATTGACCGAGTTTTTTCATTTGACCGGTCAATTGTACAAACCCTTGTTTCGAGGACAAAAGAGAACTGTCTTCCGCAAATTCAAATTTGCATATCCACGGTCCTAAAATACTTTATTTAGTCTACAGTTCTCAAAACATCCAAATTTGGTGATATCACCAAATTTAGTGTTTTTTACTTCACACCTACTTCTTTTTATATATTTTATTTCCTTATCTCAGATGCTTTCACACCGTTTTGGAAATGAGATCTATCTATAGTCTTTATCTAAATAATTTTTGATAAAATCACACCAACTGTGAGGTAAAAAACCATTAATAACACCGATGTAGAGAAACTGGTTTCTCACACTTGGTGTGATTTCCTGAAAAATTATTTTAGATAAGATCCATAGAGAAAAATCTCAGCTACAAGACGGTGTAAAACACCTGACTAGGGAACATAAGGTAGTGTCCATGCATATCCATGAAAATTTCGGGCGAGGGGAGGGGGGTCTGGTTGTCTGTAGTTGTTGTTCATCAGCCCGGTTAGCGGCTAAGATAAACGTTAGAAATAACAGTGAAGTGGGTTTATGGATCGAGAGGTAGGTTAGTGGCGCAAGGGTTCGAAGCTTTCGAGTTTTATTTTTGCTTAAACTTGATGAAACTGTTTACCTTAAAACTAGACTGACCAAAAGGCAACTGCTAAAGGTTTTCAAAAGATTAGTTAGAAAAAGTGTCGGACCATAAGGCGGGAACGAACTTTTCGGGCTGACAGATTATCGAAGTTTGACTGTACCAACAAATTCGGTGTTTCGAGAAGAACTATACAGGGTGTACTAGAAAAAAAAACTTTACCCTTCAAAGCGCACCGTAGGACCATTTATAATTTTTTACCTTTTGTGCTTGACATGTCATCTTGTAGCCCTGGAAATTCTCTAGCGAATGGTATATTAACATTCATCTAAGTGACAATGCATAGTGAGTTAATAGACAGAACAAATAAAAACCGGATTTTCAATCCCCGGATTTTCTGTTTTGCCAAATCGACTCGTGGTCAGAAAAATTTGAAAAAGTCTTATGTGCTGTGATAACATTATTGCATTATGTCGTAACGCAGATCAAGCGCTACACATCCCAGTTTGCAGAATGTTTTTCGAAAATATAAACATTGAGTTATGGCTTTTGAAAAAAAAACACACAAATGGCAAAAAATCATTTTTTTTATTTTTTTTTTTTTTTCGAATTTCGGTCGTTTATTAATGCATTTGCTATATTCATTATAGACCACATCTCAATCCACATTTAATTTACAAAACAGTTTCTGTAAAAAGGATTTTGTAGCTCTTGATCTGCGCTACAACATAATGTGAAGAAAAAATTACAGCGCAGAACACTGAAGCGAAATTTCGACAAGTTAAGGTGACAAAAGGGCTCGTCAATTGTGTGGAAATTTGACTTATTTTTGTTAAGAGCCGAATGCTGACTTTTTGAAAATAATCCGGGAAAGCTTTACATACCAATCGAAAGAGAAAGAAAAAGGGCTACAAAATCATGTGTTTGGAAGATTCTTGCAAGATAAATTTTGATATTAATAGTCAACCCTGAAAACACGTCAATAAATTTTTAAGTCACAAAACAGAAAAATCCGGGGATTGAAAATCCGGTTTTTTTGATTTGCTCGGTCTATTTGCCCACTTTTTAATTATCACTTAGAAGAATGTTAATATATCAATCGCTAGAGAAAGTTCAGGGCTACAAAAATCACATATTGTTTAAAAAAAGTGAAATAAAAATTTTTTGGACGGCGCCCTTGAAGGGTGGGGGTTTTTTTTTCTGGAACACCCTGTAGTTTAATCACCTCTTTGTTCGGCTCAACAATCCATTCAATTTTTGCCAGTCATATGAGCGAAAATGAAATTTTTAGTGGTTGCTGTCTGTGCGTGAGAGAATTTTCCAAAATTCTATTACTTCATCTATCTCCAAACAAATTCCTCCAATAAATAAAGTCCACCACATCGAACTTGTAAAAGAGTGACGCAAAATGAATTTGTATCCCACTTCAAGTGGCTCTCACCGCAAAAATAAAGTTCATATGGCTGCAGGTGAAAATATTTGACCAGCCAAATACTTCTGAAAAAAGTGAACGTTGTTCTGGTCGTTCTTTGGTCGCCAGTGGCCATAATACCAATTTTCCACCTTTCCAAAGATTGCTTAAGATGTCAAGTTCTTGCTTACTTCCACAGACAATATCGCCCTTTCAATATAAAGTAACAAATCGGATGACACATTTGTTAGAATTAGAATACTGCTGCAACGTTTTCAAGGACTGCAATGAACACAGAGAAGTTTCTAGACGCTCCCAGTTGGGATAGTTGCAACAGCCGAATTTAGAACTAATAGTATTATGCGAAATATACAGGTGATCAATAGAATATAGCCGGAGTCGTAGAGAAATGCTTTTCTGCAAAGTAATGTTGAGCTGTTTGCAAGTTACAGCCAGTTTGCTGAATTCAGACGCATTAAAAAAGATAGCACTTGAAAAGAGCCGGCAATCAGCGGAGAAAGCAGACATGAATAATTGCTGAAAAGCTAAAATACCGTAATTATTCTAATAACTCCCGGGTCTAATGCGCTGTAACCATAGTCGGGTCAACTTTTAGGGTCAAATCTTTTTCTAAATTTAAAAAATCTCAATATTTTTTCTTAATATTTTTTTTATTTCGATATTTATGACCCAAGGGGCAATCTTTTTGTGCTCTACACGAAAAATACAGGCAGTTTTCTTGAGTGACTTGTCAAAAAATCTCGACGCAGAAGAATCGGTGAGTAAATAAACTGAGGGGTCAAACTGGGGTCAACCTTAGCCTAAAATTTTGTAGAGACATGATTTTGAATTTCTGTAAATCATTTGAGTGGCTCTCCAATGTTGAGTGAGGGTCACGAAATATCAGATTTCGGCATCTTCCATTTTAAAAAAATGAATATTTTAGCATTTTGACACAAAATTGACGCCTAATAAAGTTTCTGAGGGGTCAACTCGATATGTTTATAGCCAATGATTCATCAAAATCGTGTTTGGCATTGTGTTTTTTGACCCACTGTTTGGAAGACTACTCTCAAGCAATTTCACGCACCCATTTTTGTAGCCTAGAGAGCAGTCTTAAAAGCGGGTCAAAAACATAATGCCAATAACACGATTTTGAATCCTTAGACCCGGGGAGTTATTAGGAAAAGTAAGGTAATTGTTTTTTCTTTCGTTAATACAGGGCGTGTGTCAGAATTACGCGCACCTTTTTTTCAAATAAAGTTTCATGTCATTGCGTTTTTTTCTAAAAAAATAAGTATATTTTTCTAAGTTAACCACTCATTTTGTAGCTAAGAATGTCAGCTACAAAATGAGTGGTCAACTTTAAAAAAATACTTATAAATTATAGTTGAGAGCTGCCTAAATTACCCTTATATACAGTGGATGTGATCTTCTTTGGGTACCGTATAATCCTCTATTTCCCCTCTTTCTAATAAAGACGCCCACTCCAAAGGCCCTCCCATCAATGACCTATATCTCAGCCCAGAAAAATAATTTTGCAAATCTTTTTTTTTGCGTCTCTTTTCTTGGTTAGCTCAAGTCTAACCTGATCCCACTTTTAAAAATCTAGTGAAATCTACCCAGAATTTTTTCCGTCTTTTTCTTAGGGTTGAATATTTTAAGGGAGCCCTGGGCCAAAAACTGGCTTCCGTGGCGCAAAGCTACTTCTTAGACATCGTGAGCGTTTGTGCTTTTTGGTCATAAGTGGGTGCGCAAGTTCGAATCTCCGCAAATGCGTGCATTTTACGCTTTTTCATACTGGTTTGACCAAGTTGTAGGATGTGGCGTCAAAAAAGTCGAATTACATCTAAAACTGGCAAAAACAAGCCAAAAAAATTAGCGTGCCATCACGTGGATCGAACTTGCTCACTATTTTAGGCCAAAAGACAAAAATAGCCTACGCACTAAAATGCCACGGAAGCCACCTGCTCAAACCTTAATGGCTCTCCTGACCTCTTCACCCACACCCACCCCCTCCCCCTACCCTTTAATTGAAAATATGCGGTATCTGGATAACCTTTCAGGTTGGTTTACTTAATAATTCTCATTAAAGAAATAGGCTGTGGGTCATAAATAGCCTTCACCCCCTCCCCTTAGTCGGACCTAACGGGCGCTGGCCTACCGAAGCTAAAAAGACCCATCAATAACCAGCAAACCGCAAACTTTAATAGAAGAAATAATAAAAATATTTCTAAGACATCAACTAAAACCATTTTTTGATTGAGGCCTTGACATAATCCTAAAAATAACTGACACATGCAGATTCCCTTCCTTACTCAATCCTAACAGGTGCGAGAAAAGTGTTTGAAGGTTTTAGCTTTTAAATGTGTACAGATTTGTTTGACTATAGGACCGAGGTAACAATCAAAGTATGAAGTGGACAAAAGTGAAATATCTTTTGATCTACGGTTCACATATCGAAAAAAAGACATGATATCTCGGCTGAATATGTGTTGGTTATGCCACAGAAAAAATATGCCCTGGATCCCGATGTTGATTTTTAGCTATGTTTGGGTGCAGAGTAAGCCAGGTACGCTAGAACAAGCTCAAATATGTCTTTGGACTACAAAAAGAT
>SADC01000643.1:0-38349 GCA_004194705.1 Ditylenchus dipsaci | reverse complement strand
GAAAATGTGTAAATAATTTTGTTTGCTGTTTTTGTAATCTGCGGAAAAAGTTAGTACTGCAATATATCTTTGTGCTCTATGTTCTCATAAAAGATAGTGAGTGGGATTGTTTGAAATTTTATTCTAAAGCCATTCATGCCAGGCAGTTCTGGTTTATAAAACTTCTGATGTAATCCTTTCTTTTTGAAAGTCATCTTTCACTTTTAATTTGCGTCGTTCAGTGGTGCAATGGCACCGCTGCGGCACCGACCCGCAACGGCCGGTGCAGAGTTACTACGCGATCGGGCCCCTCCGCATTTGGGCCCCTCCGCATTTGGCCCCTCCGCATTTGGGCCCCCGCATTTTGGCCCCGCATTTGGGCCCTAATTCAAACTTTTTATATATCCTGGCAAATCGTCGGAAATTCATTTTATTCTCGTAAATTAATATTACGGTAATATTTGTGCAATAAATAGATAGATCAATAAATAGATCATCGGCCTGCGACCTCAGCTAAATTTATCCTCGAAATTTCCAGGGTTGGCAGGTTCGAATCCTGCAGGTTGCAGACCTTTTCTTTTATAACAGTATAATATTTTTTAAAGGATTAGTAAAGTTAAGGCTTATTACGAAAACCGCTGGTATTTGAGCCTTAAAGGACCATACTTTGGTTGACAATGAAATTTGGAAAATTCAAAATGCGCGCGGACACTTTTTTTACTCCATATTTTTTTTAAATCATTTATTACATATTGACAACAATGTATAATAACACAGCGCAGATACGGAATCGAACCTGAGATTCTACTGCACCACACCACGCTGCTATACCACTGAGCTACCTAGTCCCTTATATAATGTTTCGATTTTATTATATATACCGACAGTACATAATTCAAAAAGTATTTTGAGAGTAAAAGAAAGTGTCCCGCGCGCATTTGAATTTGCGAATTCTCATTGTCATCAACAAGTATGGTTCTTTAAAGGGGCGGGGGGAACTTTATATACGCGTCGCCTTAGGTCACAGTTCGACTACCACTGGCTGCAGAACTAATTTGTTTTCTCCTTTTATTTACAAGTTTAGTGTCCAAATGTAGCCAAGCTTCTGGGCTTTCATTTAAGCTATCATACAGCTAAAAAGTTGGTATAAAGTTAGGGCTAAAATATAAAAATCCAATTCGATGAAATCCTCAATAGGACTATACCAGTACTTTTCGGTAGTATCCTGGAACTGACGTTTTTCCCCAATTTTAATTTACATACTCATTTGCAACCTTACACTCAAATGTAGCCCTGCTTCTTGCTGTCATTTCAGCATACTTGTATATAAATCATGTAATTTAATTGCAAAAGTCTCATTCCTAGTACGCATCATTTAAGCTGGTTTCCCATATTTGGTGGTCATTTCAAAAATCGCAAAATTGGGGCAGTTGATGACAACAAATCAGTGCTGGAAATGGTTGCAATCGATTGCTCGATGATTTTTGGACCTAATAGTCAAAAAACTTACTAACAAAGTAAATTAAAACACCCCAAGACGGACTTGAACTTTCGACAAAAGGCGATGCGTATATAAAGTCCCCCCCCCCCCTTTAAAGGACCATACTTTTGATGCAATGAATGAGAATTTGAAATTCAGTTCTCTTTCGTCTCGCACTCTACTCTTTGGAGTTACTTCGAGCGACTCAAAAGAGTACAGTGAGAGACGAAGAGGAAGTGTCCCGCGCGAATTTAAATTTGTCAAATTCTCATTTGCATCAACAAGTATGGTCCTTTAATGGAGGCCGTAAATTTCGAGACAGTGATTAGCTAATCGGTATTCAGGTGAAAGTGCCTAGGTTGTGGTGCTTGGGTGGTGGTAGATAGTAGTTTCTGGGTAGTGATACCTAAATGGTAGTACTCAGCTGGCACTATCCAGGTAGTAGTACGCAGGTGTTGGCATATTTGACCATTTTAACTATATTTCGCCAGCTTGTTGGCGTCAGGAAGGCGGTGATCGGACCATGTTGCGAGTTGAATCACTACCTAGGTACACACTTTCGCACTGTCTCTGTTTCTCCCTAGCCATCCGATGGGCATATATTATGCTAAATTTCGACTTCTCTTTGCTAAAAGACTCGGCATCAACTTCACACCCCCCTCCGTCTCTAACTTTGCGCCAAATAAGGGTTTGTCTGTTTTCAGAGTTACGTTACAGAATGTGTTGGAAGACTACTCTCAAGTAATAGAAATGTTTTTGAAAATCTGAGTGCGGAGATATAGCCTTCTGGAAAATATCAATTTCGTAAAAAATGACCAAAATCCAAGTTTCTTCCAAATTTTCGGATTTCCGGTCATTTTTCAAGAAATTGATTTTTCTAGCTAAGTGTAGTATGTTATTAGAAAAGAAAGATCGGGCAAAATCGCCTCAGCCTGTAGATTTGGCGTGCACAATTTTTTGTCTCAACTTTTCAACTTTTGTTTTTTATCAAAACTAGGAATTGTGGAAAATTTGAGAAAAACAAAGAGTGGTTCAGTTTTCGAGAAAATGCCTTTTAAAAGCTCTATCGATAAAATCGATAAAAATATTTTGAAAATTGGTTTAAAAAAAGTGTTATATTGCAGTCTCTTATGAACAGCACATTATCATTGACTATCTTTTGTATAGTATAATCCATATCATGTGGAAATGATGTTTGCAAACATCTTTGTGGACAATATTGCGCGTTCGGGTCTACTTTTACTGTCTTTAACATTACAGAAAAAGCGTTGCAGACTGCAAAGATTCAACTCTCATTTTGAAATCAGGCTGTATATTTCTTCCCGGCACCACTAAAAATAAGTTTTTATTAGAATGTGGTGAGTACCACGTACCAACATTGTAATATGCTCAGCATACATATTGGGCATACATATCAGCATACATATACAAATTGGAAAATTGCGCCAGAGAAAATTAAGCCTTTTTCAAAAATTTGCGCCTTTCCGTGCTCAGTCTGAGACACATGTTTCAATCTGTCCTAACGTGGCTAGTCTACCAAGAGCCTAAGGGCTAAGCTTAAGACTAAGGCCTAATGCCTAAAAACAGAATTTTCCCAGAACTTTTCCCGGCTCAATTTTCTCCGGTGTCATTTTCCCGGCGCAATTCTCGCGACACCTTTCGAGCATCACAAAATGATTTTGACGTGAAACCTGAAAAATCAAAAAGATTTCAGGTCCCAAAACGTACAGATATTGATAAAAAATCTCAATACCCTGGGTTGTGCGGTAGTCTGGTTTTTTAAAAAAATTTAAATTTGTTGGCTTTTTCAAAAGGGACAGAACCAGGCAAAATAGTCCCAATTCTAATGTATTTTTAATCTTATTGCTTCTTTCTGTGACTTACCCTATTAAATTGGTAAAGGAAGCCAAATTCAATCCAATTGACAAAGACTCCATAAACAAGGCGTCGCTGCAAACTTTGCATAGCTCCGTACTTCATCCATTTCAAAATGGCATTGACCATGGCAAATTGTGTATACTGATTTCAAGAGTGTTGCAATTTAGCACGTAATTGTTATTCAAAAATTCTGAGACTATAAATACATGACTGTTGGACAACCTGGTCGAGCATTCTAAGATATATACAGTCAAACCTCGATTTAGTGGCACCCCAAAAGTTCGTTCCCGCCTAGGGTCCGACACTTTTTTAACCCAATTTTCCAAATATTTGATCGATTCTGTTATGACAGTCTGGTCGCAAATATCGTGAAGATTCGATTTCGCGATTGTTTTTTGAAAAGTAAACAAATTTGGGGTAAAAAAGTAATACCTCGATATAGTGGCACCCTTTTTTTTGAAAAAAGTTGCCACTATATCGAGGTTTCACTTTTTCAACCCAAAATTCGTTTACTTTTCAAAAAACGATCGGCAAAATCGGAATCCTCACGATATTTGCGACCAGACTGTCATAACAGAATCGATAAAATATTTTGAAATTGGGTTAAAAAAAGTGTCGGACCCTAGGCAAGAACGAACTTTTGGGGTGCCACTAAATCGATGTTTGACTGTATACAATTATTCAGGTTTTCTCCACCGAAAATAAAAGTGACGGCAAAATGGGAATTTTTGCAATATTTCCGACTAGACTAGCCAAAGACAACTGGCAAAAGACTTCAAAATAGAAGTAAAAAAAGTGTCGGACCCTAGGTGGGAACGAACTTTTGAGGGTGCCGTTATATCGAGAGGCGACTACAGTCGAACCTCTCTATAGTGTACACCCCAAAAGTTCGTTCCCGCCTAGGGTCCGACACTTTTTTTAGCTCGATTTTCAATTTTTTTGCTGATTCTTTTTTCACAGTCTGGCCGCAAATATCGTAAGGATTCGATTTTGCCGATCGTTTTTCATTTGTCTATATATTTTTTCTCTAAAAAGCAAAACCTCCATATAGTGTACACCACTTTGAAAATAAGATGTACACTATTGGGAGGTTTTGCTTTTTAGAGAAAAAAATATATAGACAAATGAAAAACGATCGGCAAAATCGGAATCCTTACGATATTTGCGGCCAGACTGTGAAAAAAGAATCAGCAAAAAAATTGAAAATCGAGCTAAAAAAAGTGTCGGACCCTAGGCGGGAACGAACTTTGGGGTGTACACTATAGAGAGGTTCGACTGTATATATGCTCTACACTAGAGATGCGCCTCTAACTTTATGCGATATATGCGATACGATATTTTAGCCTCGCCTGGATGCGATAGCGAATATGCGATATTTCTAAAAATTGAGGTGCGATATGCGATATTTTTCCCAAACGATTACGGAAATATTAAAATAAACTAAATCATGTTTTAAAGGGGCATACCAGCGCGTTACACTGCAAATTAAGCGGGGACCAGCAGTTTATCAAAAATCGTTCGTGTTTTCACTCGTTCCAACTCAAATCTGATATTTATGACTTTATCCTACTTTTAAAAAGTAGGCAGAAAACTTTCGTCGGATCAAGAGAACGCTTATAGAAAACGGTCATGAGAGAAATAAATTGCTGTCGCCGCCTTAATTGCAGTGTAACGCGCTGGTACGCCCTTTCAATCACCAAAATAATGAATTTTCCGCTTTATTGAACATACAGGGTGTCCGGAAATTACGCGCACATCAAAAAAAATTGTGTAAGTAGCTCTTGCCCAGTCGATTCCGTTTTTCGGACCCTGACCCGCCTAAGTCTCCATAATTGTGGGTTTTAAATAATGACTAAGGCAGTCTTAAGCCATACTTCTCTCATTCGTAAAGCAAAAAACAATGGTGGTATTTAATTTTGGCCGTAGAATTGTAAAAAATGGCCGTACAATATTTAAAAGGCTCAAATCGAAAACACCCGTCAAATCATTAAATTAAATTTAAATTAAATCTCCCGTCAAATTTTTAAAAATTCTCCTTCTCAGTGTATACTCTTTAAATTTTCATTTTTTTTCATTAGTATGTAGCCCTGAATCTCTAGTTTCTGATAAGCCATTTACTAGCTTGATACAATTTTGAAAAATGAGAGAAAAATTGAGTTTTTCAAAACTACACCGAACCTACCGGAGTATACCCCCAAATGAAATTTTGTTTAAAGGGCCATTGCCGTCTCCGACAACGGTTGACCCCCGCCAATTCAAATTTTTTTCTGAATCATTAAACTTTTGTACTGATTTTCCAACTTGGTTTTTATCAAAACTATACCTAAAATTAAGTTCTAGGCCTTTTTTTGTTAGAAACCAAGATAAAAAATTTGTGCAGAAGTTAAATGATTAGGCAAAAAAATTTGAATTGGCGGGGGACAGTTCAAAACAGGTGGCAATGGCCCTTTAAAGTGTTTCCAAACACCCTATTTCGACCTAAATAACCTGAGGAGTTCAAAAAGACATTATTTTTGAGTTCCGGTTAATAAAAAACTGAGTTTTGGACATTTTGAAATTTCGACCATTTGCCTGTTTTGGCATGTTTTGGTCACTGGAGCTGGGCAAAAATAGTCTCTAAGTGCATTTTTTTCAAGAGTTTTGCTCGGAATTATGTCTTAGGTAAGTGAGTGCGCGCATCTCTAACTAACCAAACTTAAATCTTGTATTTCTCATGAGCTATAAAACATTGCTAAATGTAGTTAGAGATGTAGATGTTTGGAGGTTTAAAATTTTTTTTATGAAAAATTGTGTTTTTAAAAACATTGAAATTTTTTCATTTCTGATCTTATTTAGCAAAGTTTGATAGCTCATAAGTAAGCCAAGATTCAGCTACTATGTGATGGTAAAAACTTTTTGGACTTTTTAAAAAAAAAATTATCACAAAATGTAGAAAAGAGTAAAAAAAATCAGAGACTTTTCAGCCAGAATTTCAGAATTATCTTTTAAAAATTAAGACAAAACAACGGAAGAAAGCCCGGAGCATATGCTGTAAAGAAGTGCACAAACAAATTATTGGAACAGGACTGTAATTGTTTAACAGAATGACAAAAATCTCCAAGCGATATTTTAAAAATTTGCGATGCGACATGCGATATTTTCAAAATCGGTCAAATTTGATACGATATGCGATATATCGCAGGTGCGATATATCGATCGTGCGCATCTCTACTCTACACGATAAGCAAAAGAAAATCGTAACTTCAATCAGAGGGAACTCATATAGAAAGGGCCCCCAAATTTTGAAAATATTTGCCTTGGTCCCCCCTGTTGTTTTTTGGAATTTTTACAATTTTATAATTTTTATATTCTTTCATTCTTTCAGTTAGCAGCTAATATTTAAATTTGCATAACAAACACAATAATTATTTTATTAATCATCAAATACATCATAAAATTTTTGAATTCTGAACAAAAAAACAACAGGGGGGACCAAGGCAAAAATTTTCAAAAATTTGGGGCCCTTTCTATATGAGTCCCAATCAGAGAGCAACGAGCTATAGGCTATTCAAGTTAAGAGGTCTCGAAAAATGGGTTGTTTCATAAATTAGGATAAATTCTTTTTTGTAAGGTCACCTAAGCAACCTAATTAGCAACCTTAGGGTAAAACCCCAACTGGCGGCCCTCGACTGGCGGCCATCCCAACTGGCGGCCACCGACTGGCGGCTGTAAATTTTCTGGCCGCCAGTTGGATGGCCGCCAATTGACCGTCGTTCAACCTTAGCTGCAAAGGGCTGTCTAACGACATATTGACTACCTTTATTTAGTTTGAAATTACGGAATACAAAAGCGATGATTAAAAAATTGGACGCTTCTCGGTAAATAATCCCCCCCCCAAAAGCTACTCGGGATACCGCCACCCACCCTTCAGCCTTTTCAAGTCAGATTGGAAAATTCAAACTTATTTTCTTGGCCTTATGTTTTACTTATCTTTTTTAACGATGACAAAAATCATTTTTACAAGAAGATAGCTAAGACGATGAGCTACATTTTGAATGGTAACTTGATTAAATATTATGCACAAAAAATGGTAAAAACCGAAAATGATTAACCGATGCCGAAAACCTGAATTTTTTAAAACTGTCAAAATCTCAAAATTTTGATTACCCTAACCCTTTTCTGACCGTATTTTTATTATGTGACCAACCATTTCATCCGTAACAATAACCGTTCCAGCGCAATGATAAAAGTCCAATTTTTAAAAAATTGATTTCGGCAAAAATGGGTTTGTTTGGTTTAGACCTGTCCATTTCAATTTTATGATGTCTCGTACTTTATGCGTCAAGCTAAAAGAGTTGAAAAATTCCACCTACCTTTATTATTATAATTCTGTCTCTAACTCCGCCTTCCTCAGCAGAAAATCGAAAAATTCTGCCGACGGGGCGTAATTAGAGAAAACACGGTACAGCCGACTCTCGATATTAGAGATGGGCATTTGCGTTTGCCCAATACCATACCAATATTTTTTGGCCCTCTCTAGACCCAATACCAATACCAATATTTCAAAGATGTGGACCCCAATATATTGCCCAATACCAATATTTTTTCAAAGTCTATTTTTTCACCAAAATATTGAAAAAAGTCCCTAATTCAGTCTTATCTCGATTTAGTAACATGCTGGAACTGAATTTTTGACCTAAAAAAACGAAAATTGATTTATTTCGGTTCTTATTAGGTTATTAGTTGAAATGTGCTCGGAAATCGAATAATCGAGCAATTTTTTAACTCAAGTTTTTACGAATTAAATTTCGGACGATCTGAATTTCGGACTAATTAACAGATCTGACTGTTTACCAGTCTAGCTGCAAGACTAACACCATCACTCACATAAAAAAATGTCGCTTGTGGTTGTAAGAAGTTCCGAAATTAAAAAAATGAGTTCCTCTGAAGAAAAAAAAAATTTTTTGAAAAAAGACAATTTAACTGAATCAATGAAATAATAATAAATAAAATTTGTTTAATGTCATCCATTAGGCCAAAAAATTGAGAAAATATGAGTGAAAATTTGAAATTTCCATTAAAAAAATTTCATTATTTAGCACCCAATATCTTTGTCGAACCCAATACCAATACCAATATTTTCGAAAGTCACCAACCAATATCCCAATACCAATATTAACGCCTTTATTTGACCCAATACCCCAATATCCCAATACCAATATATTGTTTGTTCCCATCTCTACTCGATATAACGCCACCCCTCAAGTTCGTTCCCGCCTAGGGTCCGACACTTTTTTTAACTCTATTTTTGAAAACTTTTGCTGAACTGATTCGGCAGTCGTATCAGATTCCGATTCTGCCACCGATTTTTTAAAAGTCGTGGCGTTATATCGAGAGGCACGAGTCTTACTGGCAAAAGTTAAACTTTTCAGGAACGACTGGCAGAATCGGAATCTGTACGATATTTCTGATCGACTGCCGAATCAGGTTCAGCAAAAGTTTTCAAAAATAGAGTTAAAAAAAGTGTCGGACCCTAGGCGGGAACGAACTTGAGGCGGTGGCGTTATATTGAGAGTCGACTGTAAATGTTTTTACCAGCAGGATTTGAGACACAATTCGGCAATACTTGATAGAATAGTGAATTAATGGGTTTCAACAAATCCTTGGACATTGGCCCCACTTCCAAAGCACTATACTTGAAGCTCTTCGTATCTGGCTAGAAAGTAAATTGTGTAGTCATGATCAAGTGTCACACCTCCATCAATAAATAGACATTTAAATTTCAGATATAGAGGAGCAGTTGCAGTACTAATGAAAATATCTGGAGCTGGCAGTTTGTAATTTACCAGATAAATTTCTGGCTGAAAAGGATCGGCGGTTATTATCCTTATCGCAACCCGCTTGTTATTATTTTGTGTTGATTTTACTAGAATACCGTAACCCACATTACAATAATAAGAGTGGCGCGCATCAAAAAACATGTATCAAAATGATTACAGGATTTTCCAAATTGCAAATTGTGGTGAAAAATGCCAATCTCTCAATTTTTTATGAAGTTCTTTCCTAACTAAATTTTTTTTGCAAAAAATCAACAGAGGGGACCAAGGCAAAATAAACTTTTTGCCGATTTCGGACCTTTGTACAAACGTCTATGTACCGTTTTTTTCTATGCACAGTTTTCGGCGCTACTGTAATATAAACCTACCTCCCAGCCACAAACCAGGAACTCGTGGTGCAGGCAAAAGTATAACTACTTTCCATGGACCAAGCTAATCAGCAGGGTGCACCCTGCGGGTTTTGCCTAAGCTTAGCCATTTTTGAGTGCTATGCTAAAGCTTGCATGCTGGGTCTCTGGCCCAGCCTTGCAAAACGAGGGGAAATGCTCTTCGGTAAAAAAACAAAGATGTTGAACATAGTTTTGAATACTGGGACCTACAGTCAAGTCTCGATTTAACGTACCCCCTGGGGACCGGCCCTAGGGGTACGTTAAATCGAGGGGTACGTTATATCGGGGGTGAATTTGACGGAGTTTATTATTGGAGGGACCGGCCCCTAGGGGTACGTTAAATCGAAGGGTACGTAAATCAAGACTCGACTGTACTGCATAAATAACTAAGTACATCCTTTATACGGGTGAACCAATAAGAAAACTGGACGCTACTGTCATATAACCGTTCGGGGCTTAGGGACTTGGAGTTGAGATGCGCACACCCACATACCTTAGACACAAATCACTCGAAAGCGACTCTGGATGCATGAAAACAATATTTATACCAGAGTTTCTTTATGCGGTAGGCCCCAGTTAACAAAACTATGTTCGAATTCCATCTTTTTTACTATTTTCGGAGGCATCCAAATGCATATAGAACAGAGTTCTCATATGTACTTTGTTTAAAGATTTGTACTTTATTTTGCACCCTTATAGGGCCATTGCCACCTGTTTTGAACTGTCCCCGCCAATTCAGATTTTCGCGCCTAGTCATTCAACTTCTGTCCAGAGTCGCTTTCGAGTGATTTGTGTCTAAGATATGTGGGTGTGCGCATCTCAACGCCAAGCCCTCTGCGCCCCGAACGGTTATATGACAGTAGCGTCCAGTTTTCTTATTGGTTCAACCTGTATAAAGGATGTACGTAGCAAATGAAGGTAGAAGTCATAGTGGAAATCAGTGATAAAAATAGTTGTAAATTTATTCCCTCCCCCTATCATAATAACCATTGTTAATTTGACTCACCGCATTACTTTGTTTCCAGTTGGCGTCCTTCCTTTTAACTGTGAAGTTGTCGATACAATGTAAAGTAAAAGTATAGCGCTCGTAAATTGTTTGAATTCGCTTGTTAAGTACTGCAATACTAATGCTGTGAAAGTCCGCGGCAATATACTGTCATCTACTGTCATATAACCGTTCGGGGGCTTAATTTTTGGTTTTCATTTCACAATTTTTTTAAGATAAGAGCAGCTATTTCTGACTGTCAGGTTTTTTACTGTTTTACTGTCTTACTACTAAAATTGTGTCGTAATTTTCAGGATGGTGCACCGCCTCAAACTGCCAGATTGATTGGCTTGGCTGAGAAGAAATGCCCCGGGACTCATCAATAAAGATAGTTTTATCGTTTACCGTCATTCTTTTTTGCTTTTATGATTTGTTGTTCTGTGTTGTTTTGTTCATAAAGGCCTTATTGGGACGTTTCCGGGGCTTGCCACCCCAAAATCCGGAAACGGGCCGCTCCAATGTTATGCTGCTCGATTTTATTTTAAATGTTAACGTAATTTTGATACACCCTGTACAGTGAATGAGACGAAAATCCCAAATAAAATAAAATATTTCAACATCGATGTTGACATCGATATCAACATCGATGTCAATATCGATGTTAACATCGATTTTCAAATCAAAATCAAAACCGATTTTAAATCGAAATCGATGTCGATGGGAAAAATTGGCCCCAGAAGTTCGTACACTACTTTTAAGTCTGTCCAAATGCATAGTTGGCTATCCCGCCCCGAAAATTGAATCATAAAAATGTGAATTGAAATTGAATTGAATCATAAATAACAAGTCGGGGATTAAAAGTGTATCCAATCGTCAATCTATCCAATCCGTTTTTTGTATCCAATCGTCAGGCGTCAATATTATCCGCAAAAAGTTGTAAGCATAGTACCCTTCAAATTTCTATAACAGGAAAACAGCTGGTTTTACCTCTTCTGTTGTATTTTCTGAATGACTTGTGTTCAGATTCGGTGCTGCTTTTTTGCCGATGTTGTAAATCTTGAATATTTTCGTATATTTCTCTATTAAAGGCCCCCTTTCTAATAAAGGCCCCCCTCAATGACTTATATCTTAGCGCAGAAAAAAATTTTGCAAATCTCCTTTTTGCGTTTTCTTAGTTGGCGCGAGTTTACCTAATTCTACTATTCAGATTTTGGTCGAGCATCGAAAATCTTAAAATCGACCCAAATTTTTTCGGCTACCAGACAATTTCTAATATTTTTAGAATTTGTCGCGCGACATTTTCTAATATTTTCGGTAAATTCGGGACAAAACAACCGAATTTACCGGAAAATATTAGAAAACGTCGCGCGACAAATTCTAAAAATATTAGAAATTGTCTGGTAGCCATTTTTTCCGACTTTTTAGGGTTAAAAACAAGGGCCAGGGTTTTTAATAAATAACATACGGCAAAGAGTTAGTAGATGTAAAGAAAAATCTCGAATCTTTTTGAAAGAGTCCCAGTCAACCTGCCATATTGAAAGACGAGAAATTTATGTGCTTACACGATTTTTCCGCTCGAGAAACCTTTTAAATATTTTACAACAAAAGTACGCAATACCTTGTAAAGAAAACACCCAAGAGAAAATAACGATTTTATTCAAGCGAAACCAACAAATTCTCACAAGAACTAAATAATTGTGCGCTTAGACAGCCTGTTTTTCTTAGCCTTCATAGCATCCAGCACTCTAAGATTCTGCACCACCATCAAATGATTTTCAGGAAACTGAAGCGAATATAAGCAAGAACATCCTCTATTTTGTTGATTTCTTCATTCATCTTGATGACGTCTGCCTAAAAAACAAATGTAAGATAAGGATAGGATGACTAAGTTAAACACTCTGGCTAAATTCACCTTCAACTTTGCATTATACAAATAAATTTGGCGTGGACGCATGAGATGACATATTCGCCTACTACTGAGCATTAATTTGCCCAGTTCTGCAGCTGTGAAAAAAGAACACGTTTCCACAAGATTTCAGAGCATAGTTCATGCTATCTATGTGATTAAACCGAATGTCAGAAAAATTAAGAAATAGCTAAAAACAAGTGGAATGGTTGCCCGAATTTGATAAGTACATATAAGATAAGAAGATGCAGCGCATTCAGCCAGAGAAAATCAGAGATATTTGGAAAGCATTTTACCAATGTTGTCGGGATCCCCACCTGCATGATTTCAGGCTGCATGACTGGCTTGACGTCAGGCTGCTTGACCGGTTCAACTTCTGGCTGCTTGGCCGTCTTGACATCAGGATGCTTGGCTTCAGGCTGCTTCACTGGCTTGACTTCAGGCTGCTTCACTGGCTTGACTTCAGGCTGCTTCACTGGCTGACTTCAGGCTGCTTCACTGGCTTGACTTCAGGCTGCTTCACTGGCTTGACTTCAGGCTGCTTCACTGGCTTGACTTCAGACTGCTTCACTGGCTTGACTTCAGGCTGCTTCACTGGCTTGACTTCAGGCTGCTTCACTGGCTTGACTTCAGGCTGCTTCACCGCATCAACTTCTGGCTGCTTGGCCGTCTTGACATCAGGATGCTTGGCTTCAGGCTGCTTCACTGGCTTGACTTCAGGCTGCTTCACTGGCTTGACTTCAGGCTGCTTCACTGGCTTGACTTCAGACTGCTTCACTGGCTTGACTTCAGGCTGCTTCACTGGCTTGACTTCAGGCTGCTTCACTGGCTTGACTTCAGGCTGCTTGACCGCATCAACTTCTGGCTGCTTGGCCGTCTTGACATCAGGATGCTTGGCTTCAGGCTGCTTCACTGGCTTGACTTCAGGCTGCTTCACTGGCTCGACTTCAGGCTACTTGACCGCCTCAACATCTGGCTGCTTGGCCGTCTTGACATCAGGATGCTTTGCTTCAGGCTGCTTCACTGGCTTGACTTCAGGCTGCTTCACTGGCTTGACTTCAGGCTGCTTCACTGGCTTGACTTCAGGCTGCTTCACTGCTTGACTTCAGGCTGCTTCACTGGCTTGACTTCAGGCTGCTTGACCACATCAACTTCTGGCTGCTTGGCCGTCTTGACATCAGGATGCTTGGCTTCAGGCTGCTTCACTGGCTTGACTTCAGGCTGCTTCACTGCTTGACTTCAGACTGCTTCACTGGCTTGACTTCAGGCTGCTTGACCGCCTCAACATCTGGCTGCTTGGCCGTCTTGACATCAGGCTGCTTAACCGCTCAATTCCTGGCTGCTTGGCTCGCTCAATGTCGGAATTCATCTGCTTTGTCGACTGCACTTTCCACATTGGATCGTATCCAGCTGGAGTTGGCGGCTCCTCTTCGCTAACAATCGAAACACTGCATTACCTTACCAATTTGCTGTGTAGTCGTACGACTTCATCTTCGCTGAAAATAATCTAATTTTTTAACCATATTTTTTACTGATTGATGAAAAAATGTGTAACACAAATTAATATTAATAGATAAAGCTTGTGATATTATAAGTGGCTATAAATACAGAATTCCATACATCTGACTTGCTTGGATTTGAACAAATTCGTAAAGTAAAATTCCCTCTGTATGCTTTCAAAAGAAATTTTTTGTAATTTTTGTTCTTTCATTTATACTACTTCGACGACCAGAAAATTGATTGTATGAGCTTGAGATAAAGCCTGCGATGTGCTTAGTACGATTGCATCAAGTTCAACCACCTTTTCTCGAAAATTCGCTGAACCCAAAGTTCGGAGCTCAAAAAAACCAGAACATTTCTTAAAACAATTTATACTCAGTGAAAATTAGATGACGCGTAGTCGTTTCAAAGCTTTTCAGACGCGGAATGAGTTGCACTTTCTAATGAGAACAAAATATTACAATTTGATGTATTTAGGCGAAAAATGTGATGATTTTCAGAATAATCTCATTTTTCGAATCTCAATTTTCGTCCAAAAAAACGCCGAAAAATCAGAATTCGGCTTGCACCCTCCTGAATTTCAGTGCGGGACAGATTTTTTTTAGAAAACATCTTTGAAAAAGATAAATTTGTCCCAAGAAAGAAAATTTACCAATAAAATATGTATAAAAATTATATAAAAAAATCTGCCGAAGTGCATTGAATGGATCAGAAGAATGCACCAGAAGAAAGAAAGCCTGTTGTGGCCATTAGTCCTCTGTGTCGTGTTTGTTCATATGTGTGTCTGTGTGACCGGTGGTAGTTAATGAAGAAGTGACTCGTGTCTGTGTGAAAGGAGCGCTTGTAAGGGCCGAAAGGCGTTTTCTTACTACTTGGATAGTGATACTAAGCATTATCCAGGTCGTGGTGTTCAAGTAATCATATTTATGCAGAGGTTTCCGCGCCAACTTGGTCAAACAAATAGACGGCCTCCTGAATCATCCTCAATGGTACTGAATCACCCTTGAATCACCTGGTGCACCCTCAGTGGTTATCCAACTCACCTGGATTTTACCGAATCATTTGAATAATGCTCACATCATCCAGATGGGGTCTAACCACTTCATGGTACCTAAACCACCTGGATACTGCTCCAACCATCTAAAATGGTACCCCAAACCACCTGTAGGGTACTACCAAGTAGTCATGTATAAATCTCCGGCTCTGGCTCTTGCTCCGCTCTGGCTCCGAGCAGGAGCAAGAGCCGGAGCAAATATTTGAAACTTAAAAGCCCGGAGCAAGAGCCGGAGCTAATTTTTTAAAGTCAAGAGCACGGAGCGAGAGCCGGAGCAAACTTTTGAAATGAAGATCTCGAGCCAAATCTGGAGCAGATTTGTTCAAATGAAGAGTTTGAAAGAGTCCCAGTCAACCTGCCATATGAAAGACGAGAAATTTATGTGCTTACACGATTTTTTCCGCTCGAGAAACCTTTTAAATATTTTAACAAAAGTACGCAATACCTTGTAAAAGAAAACACCCAAGAGAAAATAACGATTTTATTCAAGCGAAACCAACAAATTCTCACAAGAACTAAATAATTGTGCGCTTAGACAGCCTGTTTTTCTTAGCCTTCATAGCATCCAGCACTCTAAGATTCTGCACCACCATCAAATGATTTTCAGGAAAGTGAAGACGAGCACAAGCCAGAACCTCCTCTATTTTGTTGATTTCTTCATCCAGCTTGATGACGTCTGCCTAAAAAACAAATGTAAGATAAGGATAGGAATGACTAAGTTAAACACTCTGGCTAAAATTCACCTTCAACTTTGCATTGTACAAATAAATTTGGCGTGGACGCATGAGATGACATATTCGCCTACTACTGAGCATTAATTTGCCCAGTTCTGCAGCTGTGAAAAAAAGAACACGTTTCCCACAAGATTTCAGAGCATAGTTTCATGCTATCTATGTGATTAAACCGAATGTCAGAAAAATTAAGAAATAGCTAAAAAACAAAGTGGAATGGTTGCCCGAATTTGATAAGTACATATAAGATAAGAAGATGCAGCGCATTCAGCCAGAGAAATCAGAGATATTTGGAAAGCATTTTACCAATGTTGTCGGATCCCCACCTGCATGATTTCAGGCTGCATCACTGGCTTGACGTCAGGCTGCTTGACCGGCTCAACTTCAGGCTGCTTCGCTGGCTTGACTCCAGGCTGCTTGACCGCATCAACTTCTGGCTGCTTGTCCGTCTTGACATCAGGATGCTTGGCTTAAGATAAGAAGATGCAGCGCATTCAGCCAGAGAAAATCAGAAATATTTGAAATCATTTTACCAATGTTGTCGGGATCCCCACCTGCATGACTTCAGGCTGCATCACTGGCTTGACTTCAGTCTGCTTCACTGGCTTGACTTCAGGCTGCTTGGCCATCTTGACATCTGGCTGCTTGGCTTCAGGCTGCTTCACTGGCTTGACTTCAGGCTGCTTGGCCATCTTGACATCTGGCTGCTTGGCTTCAGGCTGCTTCACTGGCTTGACTTCAGGCTGCTTGACCGCATCAACTTCTGGCTGCTTGGCCGTCTTGACATCAGGATGCTTGGCTTCAGGCTGCTTCACTGGCTTGACTTCAGGCTGCTTCACTGGCTTGACTTCAGGCTGCTTGACCGCATCAACTTCTGGCTGCTTGGCCGTCTTGACATCAGGATGCTTGGCTTCAGGCTGCTTCACTGGCTTGACTTCAGTCTGCTTAACCGGCTCAATTCCTAGTTGCTTGGCTTGCTCAATATCGGAATTGTTCTGCGTTGGCGACTGCACTTTCCACATTGGAACGTATCCAGCAGGAGTTGGCGGCTCTTCTTTGCTAACAATCGAAAGGCTCCATTACCATCAATTTGCTGGTAGTCGTACGACTTCATCTTCGCTGAAAATAATCTAATTTTTTAACAATATTTTTTACTGATTGATGAAAAAATGTGTAACACCAAATAATATTAATAGATAAAAGCTTCTGATATATATACAGTCGACGCTCGATTTAACGAACGACACGCAACTGGAGCCTCCCCAACTGGCAGCCCTGCCGACTGGCAGCACCCAACTGGCAGCCAAATTTTCACTATATTTCCTAGACAAACAAACCATTTTAAACTAGTAACACTAGAGTTGGCGCAAAATTCCGGTTCGATTTACCGGATTTAAATTTGCCTTTTGCAAAAAAAATTGTAAAAGAAATCAGCTTGGGGACCAAGGCAAATTTCTGGGGTGGGTATACTATAGTTCAGTGGGGTGGGTATACTATATTTGAGCCAAAAAATTGACGTGACGTTACACTAGTTCATGAACTTGTCCAGCCGCATGAAGTCGCATTGCTATACGTGTGAAAAATCAAAATTTACCTTTCTAGCTAACCTAAAATCACAAATATAAAGTTTTGAAAGTCCTTCCAGTGAAGTCTGCAACGTCTACCTGAAAATAAGCTGTAAAAGGGTATAAATTTCGGTATACCCCACCACTCAATTTCGGTATACCCCCACCACTCAATTTCGGTATACCCCCACCACTCTAATTTACTAATTCTATTCGAAACTGTACAATTTGGAACAACCTGAAACATCCAATTATTAACAGAGTGGTGAGGGTATACCGAAATTGAGCGGTGGGGAATACCGAAATTGAGTGGTGTGGGTATACCGAAATTGTACCGTAAAAGGTGTGTTATATTGGCTAAAGACCAATGAAAAACCCAAGCTTTTACCCATATCCCAAAAAAGACAGACTTAAAGTAAATGCATCTGGCAACTGTAAAATCTATATTTGCGGCAAAAAAGAGTAAATTTGCGGCAGAAAAAAGTATATTTGCGGCAGAAAAAAGTATATTTGCGGAAAAAAGCAGATTTGCGGCGAAAAAAAGTATATTTGCGGCAAAAAAAGCATCGCCCTCATAATTTCGCTCTTGCTCGGCTGATTTTAAATGCGTATTTTAACTTTCGAGCGAATTTTATGTTAAATATCAAAATAAACAAAAACACGTGTAAAGCAGCAGAGATTAGTTTCAAAAACACGTTTTTGCGGCTCCGGTTTTGGTTTCGGCATAAATGAAATTCCGATTCCAGTTGCGGTTTTTATAAAACTCAAATCCCGATTCCGATTTTAGCAAAAGTCAAATTCTGGTTACGCTTCAAATATCGATTCCAAGCCAACTCTAATTAACAATATGTTAATAACACTAAAAATATTTGACAAACAGGTTGTTGTGGCTGGCCAAGGTTGGCCACTTCGAGGCCAAGGTTAGCAGGCTCCACATTGCAATAGACTGAGGAAAATATATATTTTTATCCTTCTGCTCAGTAACTTTCTTTTGATACTTGACTACAGAAAACTTTCTGTTTTTTCCACTATAATTTTTCACACTGCTCAGCTATATGTTTTTTCAATGATTGCTGGTCATCAAAGTTTTCGATGTCGGCTTGTTGGTCGAGTTTGGTTTGATTTTGAAACATTTTTCCGTGTCAGGACTACAAAATTCAAAAAAGGCTGCCAGTTGGGGGCTGCGGAAACCGGCCAGTTCCTGACTAAGCCAGTTCGCGATGGCTTTTCGAAAATTCATTTTGAATTCTTATCTCGCCACGAAAATCATGTTTAATTTTACCGCGGTTACTAACCAAAACCTAGTTACCGTAATTCCTCTAATAAGCCGCCCCCCCCCCCTCTGGTTCAAATCGTGTTCTTGGCATTGTGTTCTTGACCCATTTTTTGAAGACGTAGCTCAATTTGTAGCCAGTGAGATGAGCTACAAATAGATGGTGACTTGCCTAACAGTGGTTTTCAAAACATAGGTCAAAAACACAATGCCAGAAACCCGTTTTTGAATTTAGGGGGCGGCTTATTAGAGGAATTACGGTATTTGAAACGACACAAGAGAGTACAGTGAGAGACGAAAGAGAACTGTCCACGCGCATTTGAATTTGACAAATTCTCATTGTCATCAATAAGTATGGTCTTCTAAGGGATCAGAAAGTCTCCGGATGGTTAGTAAAACCATTTTTCTATGAACCAACCAGAGTTTTGCTAAATGTCCCATGTAACAAAACCATGTGGTCGTCCAGTTGGACAAAATTTTTTTTTACTTCTTTGGGTTCCGAAGCCTGTTTTCTGGACTTATTCGGCAGGCTGAAGATGGTTTGATAGTGGTAAATGCCCTTTTGTAGGGTATTTTTTGAGTTTTGGTGAAATCGAATGCTGATAAAATCAATTATTTCCTAATACTCAAAAAAAACATACAAAACCTTATTTTACTATTATCAAACCATCACCCTTCCACACCCTTTCAAATTTGTTTTCCTTATAGTTCAACTCAAACAAAACGCCAAAAATGAAATCGCAGTTTTTACGCGCCTTTTTAAATTTTTTGTCTTTTCTTAACCGAAATGTACTGTTTTTCGCAAAAAGCACACGGTCTTTTGCTCCAAACGATTTTTTGTTTAGAAATTACATCGTATGCCTTTTTCAAAATCTTTTGTCCGTAACATGAGTTTCTATTAGACTGAATCAGGAAACTTTTTTCAATGGGCTAAACTACACTTTACCGGAAATCCGAAAACGGGGTTTCAAAGGCTCTAAAGTATTTTTTATGGCGTGAAACACGTAGAAAACACGTTTAAAAGTGTGGGAAAGCCATTTTTCGAAATTCATTCTCCTCCCTTTATACCGGTTTTTGTTTTCGAACGCCACATATGTTATATACCAAAATGTAGCGCTGATTCCCAGCTACATTTTGGTATATAAAATACCGTAATTCCTCTAATAGAGCCCCCCCCCTCTAATATAGCCCACCTCAAACTTCAAGTGGTATGAAAATCGTGTTTTCGTTTACTATTTGAGGTGTGTAGGGTTGTCGGCTCGGCGCGCCGATTTCGTCTTTTCAAGCCGAAAAGCCGAAAATTTTCGGCTCTCGGCTCGGCGCGCCGAAAATTATCGGCTTAAGCCGAATTTCGGCGCGCCGTGCCGAAAATTTCGGTGCCCCGACAACCCTAGAGGTGTGTAAAAGTGTCCGCGAGGGATTTCAAAAATCTAACAGGCACTTTTACACAGCTCAAACAGTAAATGAAAACACAAGTTTCAGACCACTTGAAGTTTGAAAAAATTGGATGCTTCTAATGGAGCCCCTGGGGCTCTATTGAAGGAATCATGGTATGTGGCGTTCGAAGACAAAAACCACGTATAAAAGGAGGAGAATGAATTTAAGAAATACCGGATTTTGGGGAGAGCGCTTATTAGAGGAAATACGGTACGTCCTTGGTGCCAAAATGCAGCAAAATTACTCCTCCATCTAGTCTCCGGTTTTGTTTGAAAAAAATTGGGCACAAAAACTTTGTAGGTCATGGCAATGAGAAGAAGATTTTTTAACATTTTCAAAGAAATTTATTGTGGTTTTGAAATAACGACTGTTTTATGGGCAAATGATGTCTCATTCGAAAGCCCTGTATGTGAGGAAAATTTTGGGTATAAGCATGCAAAAACCAAAAATAAAAAAACTTCATCGGAAGCATGAAACAAAAACAGCCTTAAATTGACCATTTTTGATAGTTTTTCATTTGGCGCCAAATTTCCCCGAGACCGAAACTAAACATTTTGAAAATATTGAGGAAACCAAAAAGGGGCCTGGTTAGAGAAAACACCTTTTAACTATATTTGATTTGTAGTTTTTTAAATGTCGTTTTTCCAGAAATTTTTGTGCCTGTTCGCCGAAACTGGATATACCAAAAGATTCAGCATGAAAAGTGCTACAATTTGGTATATCACGCTTATCTATAAGTGCGTCACCCACTGTTGATGCTCCCTGTAAGATTCAAATTTTGAAAGGTGTGGCCTATTGACAAATAATCTATTTGTCCTAGCCAGCCACTGAAAACTGTGATTAAACCGAATTTTAAAAAAATTTTCGAAAAACCATCGGGAACTGGCTGTTTAAAAAAACCATCGGAAACTGGCCATCGGGAACTGGCTTCATAGGGAACTGGCCGTACTCCGGGGCTGCCACTTGGTAAGAGCTGGCAGTTGGAAAGGGCTGCCAGTTGGGATTCCGCCCTTGGTCTCCCTGTGGTTTTTGCAACCTACAATCGACAGTTTTCAATATTTTCACACCTAAAATCGAAAAAAGCACTTTGTTACGACTTCACCATCTGGACAATTCCTGGGGAGATACTAAGAGAGGAGACACAACAGTTATGCTCTTTGTTTCAGCCATAGCTGTCGATTAAAAAAAAAGATCTTGGAAAAATAATAATCCTGGGCTGAGTTTTTTAAAATTAAGAAAGTGACATCACCCAAATACTATCTAAACATTTCAATAAACATTTTTTCTTTAGCAAGTGGATTTTCGTTGCTTATCTGGTGTTGCCATTGATTGAAATGAAATTGGGTGGGTGTTTCCTCTGTATTTTGAGAGGACTTTTAGTGAATTTTAATAATATTTTAGACGAAATGATGACGCGTTTCTCTCGACTAAAACAGATGCTCGGTGAAGTCTTGGAAACCGATAGCTATTCTCTTGAGAAGGCAATGAAGAAGAATAATCCAGAAGACGAAGCTATTGACATGGAGCAGTTACGAAAAGATTGCTGGCTTGGAATCCCGAACACTGCTCGTCCACTTGCTTGGCGCATTCTGTGTGTGAGTTTTCCTATATCATTTCACTGAACATACACTGATTCCAATTCTAATTGTGTTTTTAGGGCTATTCACCAACTATACATGATTTGAGAGACAGGACCGTAAAGCAGAAGCGAGAAGAATATTGGCTGTATGTCGAGCACTACTTTCAGTTACGTACCGAGGAGAGTTATCAAGCAATGTTCAGACAGGTTTCCTTCCTTTAGATTTTTTCCGGATGATTTTGACCGTTGCTTCAGATTTATATAGATGTTCCGAGAATGTGTCCCTTGCATCCTATCTTCCAACAAAGTGTTGTGCGAGAGGTAATATTTTTTGCGCTCCTGCATGATTTTGTAACAGTTTTTCAGTGTTTCGAGCGTATGCTGTTCGTCTGGGCAGCGCGTCATCCTTCCAGCGGCTATGTGCAAGGGATTAACGATTTGGCCACACTTTTTTCCTTGTCTTTCTGTCAGAGTTTGTGCTTGAAGAAGGTGAGAATTTTTAATCCTGATAATTTTGATGATGATTGAAATGGGGTGTAGATCTAGAAACCTTCCACGTGAGTAAGCTTTCAAAGGAGCAGTTAAGCACCGTAGAAGCAGACACGTTTTGGTGCGTTTCCTTCTTGCTAGAGAACATTCAGGACAACTACACTTTCGAGCAGCCAGGAATTCATTTGAAGGTACAGGATCTCAAAGAGGTGATCAGTGTAACAGATGGTGATTTTTACCCATGAAGATTGCTGAATCTACAACTGAATTTCTTTTTTAGAGCAGCTGTATGATCATTTTGACAAGCACGGCGTCGATTTCCTTCAGTTCTCATTCCGGTGGATGAACAACTTGTTGATGCGTGAACTTCCATTGCAGGCAACCATCCGTTTGTGGGACACTTATTTGGTTAGTCGTTTTGTTTAAGTAAATAAGTCGGGTAAATCATTGAAATTATATTGATTTTAGAGCGAGAAGGATGGCTTCTCCGAATTTCACACTTATGTCTGTGCAGCGTTTCTGAGACTGTGGTCTAAGCGGCTCCAATCGGAAACGGATTTCCAGGTGATTTTTCGTTGCTTGTTTTCTTCCAGAAGGGTCATCTTCACCTGTTTTAAAATTTGTCTCCGCCAATCAAAAATTTTTTCGTATTGTTAGACTTCCGTACAGTTCATTCAGCTTGGTCTTTTTTTAGCAAACAAGGCTTAGAATTTAATTTTGGGTATAGTTTGTAGATACTAAGTTGAGAAATGCATACACAAGTTCAATGATTCGGAATTGGCGGGACACATGCTCCTTTAAGTTTTTGCTGATATTGTTTTCTTGTTACAGGGAATAATGATCTTGCTGCAGAACCTTCCGACTAAGAATTGGGCCAATGAACAGATCTGCGAGCTTACTGCCGATGCATTCAGCTTGATGCAAGTCTTTAATGGATCAGCAAAGCAACATCTAAATTCTTCCCAGCTGCGACATCGGAACGTTCATCGTCACTGAAGAGAGTCTCGATTATTTCTCTTACTGTTAATAATTTGTATTTTCTGAGTGACTATCATATAAGCTTGACTATATTGTTGGTGCAAGTGAATTGCCTTTGATAAAATGAAGATTTGGTTTGGGGTGTAGACTACACCGTGTAGTTTATTGTTCTTGCCTTTTATTTGTATCACCAACCTACTGAATTCAGAGCTAGATAAAGGGCAGGATTCAAACAAAGACAGTATAAAGTTTGTTGCGTTACTGCATTTGCTAACCATTTTTAAATTAATCAATTGATTGACGCAGTCGAGTCTAGGATCTAATACTTTTTTGCCTCAATTTCGATGTATTTCGTGAATGCCGTTTTGACGGTCTGATCCTGAATGAAGAAAGGATTCCGAGTTTTGTAATCGTTTCCGGATGCCTTAAACTTTTTTCCAAAAATAGCAAAACTTCGATATCAATGACCTCATTTTGAAAATGGGGTTCGTTCATAAAGTTAAATTCAGGAATCATTATGAATTTGGCACCAGACTGTCAAAACAAAATAGACAAAAACTTCGAAATTGAGGCAAACAGGTGTTGGGCGCTAGACGTAATAATTTATTGCTGAAGACTATCTTCTTAATAGCTTTCAGCCAGAAAAAGCAGAAAAGGCGGCAAATTGCTGAAAAAGGAAGATCTAGAAAATTTGGCGCTAGTAGCGAATACCCCCCCCCCCAACAATTTTTTTTCAAAAATCAGGTTTTAACCATTTCTAAGTAATTCAAATGCGCTGAAAACGATAAAAACGTGTTTGCGGGCATTTTCTGCCTAAAAAGTTGATTTTTGGAAAAAAAAATTTTTGACCAAATTCGACTTTTTGCCTTGGGGGACCAAGGTATTCTACCTCGTTTTGTCACTGGAGCTAGGCAAAAAGAGTCTCTTTATGCATTTTATGATCAAGAGTCACGCTCGGAATTATTTCTAAGGTAAGTGAGTGCGCGCATCTCTAACTCTCAAGCCCCCTGCGCCCCCTTCGGGGCGCAGGGGCTTGGGGGCTTGGAGTTGAGATGCGCACACCCACATACCTTAGACACAAATCACTCGAAAGTGACTCTGGATGCATGAAAAAGCATGCATACCAAAGTTTCTTTATGCGGTAGGCCCAGCTAACAAAACTATGTTCAAATTCCATCTTTTAGGACTCTAGGTACCATTTTTTAGGTGGTTAACCTTGGTCCCCCAAGGCAAAAAGTCGAATTTTGGTCAAAAAAATTTTTTTTCCAAAAATCAACTTTTAGGCCAGAAAATGAATTACTGCATTTGAATTACTTAGAAATGGTTAAAACCTGATTTTGAAAAAAAAATTTGTTGGGGGGGGGGTATTCGCTACTAGCGCCCAAATTTTAAATTAAACTCCAGAATCCGAAAATTTGGGTTAAGCTGAAAGTAATTTAAAATCAGTTTACCCCATCCAGAATCGTGTCCTGAACACGAATTGTTAAGACCCAAATGCTGTTTTAACCAGCTGTAATCTTAATACCGTGGGTAGTTACCCCTCCAAGGTGGTCGACTTTTAATTTTTGTGGATTATTCTGAATAGGCAAACAAATTTTGCTCTTTATTAAAAGCGGTGTTTCAAACGATTTGTAACGAAAACAACCTTGTTTTGATTTAATTGCACCTTCGAAACTAAGGTAGTCCTCTATTTTCTGGGTGGATGTCCAGCTGGACAACTTGAGTACAGCTTGAAAAGTTCTAAGGTTAAGCTTAAAAAATAGGTTATAGTACCGGCAAAGGGATTGGTCGCTTCATGTCCAAGACAAGCCCACTCCAAAATATGTCCACAATGTGTGAGTGAGAGTGAAAGGCGGACTTAGAGTAATTTTTTTTACTTTCTCGGTTCCAAAACCTGTTGTCTGCGTCCTAATGAGTGCGTCTGTAATTCGTGCGTCAATATTAAAATATTTTGCCATAGCACTAAAATGTTCAATGTTCTGCATTGAAGACCTTACCAGTTTAAGTATAAGATGTAGTGCGTCGTAGCTGGATCATCTGGATGTCCCATGGACCAACTAATCCAAGTGCTCGTTCACTTGGTTCGATTTTTTTTTAAGTTTTTGGGTTCTAAAACTTGTTTTCTGATTTGCTTTTTGAAAAAAGTGGTTAATTTTCGATTTGGCTAATTTTTATTTGAAGCCAGGTAGATATCTACCTAGCCGAGGAATAATTACTCAAGGTTTTTGGCTCCGCTTAGACCAAAACTCAATTTCGATACCAACAAACAGCACTCCCTATTTCTTTTGTGGCCAAGTCTATCGTGTTTCCAAAGATGTCAGCTATTGCTTAAAAAAAGAAAAATGAAAATTCGCGTTTTGAGAGGGGCATCTCCCATTTTCATGAATGCCATTTTTTCTAAAAATCTCCTTTTCGGAGTTTTTTTTACTTCGAAGGTCAAAAACGGGTCATAAAGGGCGAAATCACTTTTGCGGCCGAGTCTTTAGTGTTCATCGAGATGTCAGCTATTGCTTAAAAAAAAGTAAAAATTCGCGTTTTAAGAGGGGCATCTCGCTATTTTTATGAATGCCATTTTTTCTAAAAAAAACTTTCATTTTACCAGGATTCCTTCTACTTTCAAATTCCAAAATTTAATTTGTCTCGACACGAGAACTGTAGTTTTTCTTACGTTCAAGTATTAGTTCGAATATTTTCATTACATCCCGTAGGACACTCCTAGGGTAGTTTTTTCGTGTTGAGCACGAAATCGGACTCAAAATATTTTTCAGGCAGTATTTTTTGGATTTTGAGTAAAATCGTTTTGTTTTTTTCGTTTCACATTTTCATGAAAGAGACTTATTTTGGATTGGGAAATGCCAGTGGCATCTACTACTTAAATGATCAACGCACGGAAGGAATTCATTAAAGGCGCCTGTAAGGCGTCTATCCACCTTGTAACCCTAATACTATCCATGGCTATCTAAAATTATGAACCGTCACAAAATAACAACAAATCGATTTTAGAAAGGTCGGTAATTTTTCTGAAGCACTTTCTTTGTCAAATGTGTGTTTCTAAAATGTGTATTTCTCAAACACATTATTTTCAGAAACAGTCTTTCTTTAAACTTGTTTTTGTCGAAACCATTTTTTATAAACTTTGACTTTTTCGAAACAGTACTTTATTATAACTTCTAATTTAAGAACCTGGGTAGCGCCAAAAAATCCCCGTTTTTAAGAGTATTCTACCTCGTTTTGGTCACTGGAGCTAGGCAAAAATGTCCTCTATATGCATTTTATGATCAAGAGTACTACTCGGAATCATGTCTAAGGTAAGTGAGTGCGCGCATCTCTAATCATACCTGCACGCTGAGAAAAATCGGCGCGGGCGCCGACCCAGGCGCCGGGCGCCGGCGCCGGCGCCACAATTAATTCGGCGCCGGGCGTCGGCGCCTAAAAGAGGAAATACGGTGCCAGGCGCCGGCATCAAGTGAAGACGGGTTCGAACGAAACTTTATTTTTTACTATATATAACATGTCAAAGTAAATGTTGTAATTTATTTCGAAGCAGTTTATGTGTGTTGGTATTCATCCAAACAGTGCGGCAACGTCTGCGCACTGTATTGTCGAAATATGTGCTATGGTGAAATGTAAATTAGCTAAATATACTGAATATGAATCATCCGATTGTCAAAACGTATTATAAACGAAAAAAGCGATTGGCGAACTATCTTAATTGGCGTAATATCATCTTTTTGAAGTATCTGATTATTCAAATAGGCGCTTTTTGAATTCTCTAATTGTCAAGCTATGTAAAGCCTAAATTTTTGTGGATCAACAAACTTGAGTACAGCTTGAAAAGTTCTAAGGTTAAGCTTAAAAAATAGGTTATAGTACCCGGCAAAGGGATTGGTCGTTTCATGTCCAAGACAAGCCCACTCCAAAATATGTCCACAATGTGTGAGTGAGAGTGAAAGGCGGACTTAGAGTAATTTTTTTTACTTTTTCGGTTCCAAAACCTGTTGTCTGCGTCCTAATGAGTGCTTCTGTAATTAGCGCGTCCATAGTAAAATATTTTGCCATGGCACTGAAATGTTCAATGTTCTGCATTGAAGACCATTACCAGTTTAAGTATCGGACTCAAAATATTTTTCAGGCAGTATTTTTTGGATTTTGAGTAAAATCGTTTTGTTTTTTCGTTTCACATTTTCATGAAAGAGACTTATTTTGGATTGGGAAATGCCAGTGGCATCTACTACTTAAATGATCAACGCACGGAAGGAATTCATTAAAGGCGCCTGTAAGGCGTCTATCCACCTTGTAACCCTAATACCATCCATGGCTATCTAAAATTATGAACCGTTTCAATCCTCAATCCTTTCAACCACTTCAATCCTCAATCTTCAATTTCAATCGGCAAACTAATGAACGCTTAGCTTGAAGAAAATGTTTCGCCGACAACATTTTCACAATATTTCTCAAGCTGAACATGATCGTCAATCCTCAACCCATAGGGGGGAGTAAGGCAATTTTTTTAAAATTATTCGAAATCAAGGTGAGGATTTGATTGTCAGTATTCCGTCTAAGCTGATACTGTCATCTTTTTTGGCCTTACTCGGTTTCCGGTTAACTAGTTTTACCTGGTTTCAGCGTCTTCTGATTTTTTAGTCATAACGGGTGTAAAATAAGTTCGAAGCGGATTTTCAAAGCCTATTTCTTATTCATGTTGCAATCTTATCTCTTTTCTTTAATAACATTTGTAGCCCTGCATCTGCTCTTTCAAATGGCATATTGTCTTTAGTTCGATTATTTTGGATAAGTGACCATTTGGCTCCAAACACTTGTGAGGTCATTTCAAGAAGTTGACCAGCGTTTCATCAATTTAACTGGTCAGATGTTTCATTGAATTTCAAGCGTGACGGCAACATCTTATCACCATGTTGTAGCGCAGCTCAAGAGCTATAAAACCCATGTTACAGAATGATTTTTAAAGATCTGAGTGTTGAGATGTGGCTTTTTGGAAAAAAATCAATTTCTTGAAAAATGACTAAATGAAGTTTTTACCAATTTTTCGGATTTCGGTCATTTTTCAAGAAATTGATTTTTTCCAATAGGCCATATCTCAACACTCAGATCTTTGAAAATCATTCTGCAACATGGTCGTATAGCTCTTCAGCTGCGCTACAACATGGTGATAAGATGTTGCCGTCACGCTCGAAATTCAAAAAAACATTTGGCGCTACTCGGTAATCTCTAACTCTCAAGCCCCCTGCGCCCCTTCGGGGCGCAGGGGGCTTGGGGGGCTGAGTTGAATGCGCACACCCACATACCTTAGACAAAATCATTCGAAAGCGACTCTTGGATGCATGAAAAAGCATGCATACCAGAGTTATTTATCGGTAGGCCCCAGTATTTAAAACTATGTTCAACATCTTTGATTTTACGACCGAAAAGGGTTTCGCCCCCTCTTCAGGCCTGGGGCTACAAGCCAGAGGCTCAGCCATCCAAAAGTTAAACGACAACCATCAGGATCCACCCGGCTGATCGGTCCGATCATTTCGAGTACTTATCCTTTTGCGTCGGTGGGGTTTTGAAAGTGACTTCACGCTTAGAGATATTAATACTCTTTGGTACTTATAGGCACTATAAAAGTGGCCCTGTTTTGTCCCTTCCTCCCAATACAGCCTTGAACCCTTTTTTAATTGCTTTTCTGGTCTTTTATGGCAAAAATTATTGCTTAAAAATGTGTTTTGACCACTCCTAAAAATCTTGATTTTGGGGGGGGGGGTAACCGAGTAGCTCCTAGGATGGGGGGGGGGGGTATTCCCGAGTAGCACTTTTGCGGGGGTATACCGAGTAGCGCCAACATTTGACTCTTTAAAGTGATTTGAAACTCTGGTCAACTTCAAAAATGACCTGACTGGTGTTTGAGCCAAATGGTGATTATTCAGAATAATCAAACTAAAGACACTATGCCATTTGAAAGGAGATTGCAGCGCTACAAAATTGATATTTCAAGAAAAGAGATAGATTGCAACATTATAAGAAATAAGGCTTTGAAAATCCCGCGGGAACTTATCTCGCACCCGTTAATTTATTATGCTGGACGTAGTTGTTTCTTTTTATTAATAAAGTGAAGTCGAATTCTGCTCTGCGAATATATCTACTTGCCAATCGGCCTTGGGACTGTGAAACAGCTCATTATAGACTTTGTTACATGACTTGTTTTTGCTAATTGCTATTTTTTGTAAATTTGATGGTTTTTGATTTGGCGCCTTGTCTATGGCCATTATAGTGCCACATTCTATGCCACATTCTGAAATGAATGTGCTAACATTTTTCAAAAAAGTGTTGTAATTTTCTGACTCTACAAGGGCCACAAGAAATTCCCTGATTTAAACAGTCATAACTTTTTTCCTAAAATTATTTTCGAATTCTGTTTTCGCTAATCGATTTTTTTTCGATTTTTTGGTAATAATATGAAAACACGATTTTCGCTTGGTCTCCCCTGTGGTTTGGTCTCTGGTCAGCGTATGGCTTTTAGATGGGTCGGGCCCGACCACAGGGGACCAAGCGAAAACCATGTTTTTAAGATTATACCAATAAATATTGTCGGCGAGAAAATTGATATGCGAAAACAGAATTTTTAAAAATTGGGTACTTATCCCGTTTAAACAAACCCCAACAAACAAAGGGTTTTTTAGGCCTTGTCCCGTCCGGTGTCCCGTCCCGAAATTTTTTAAAGTAAATTTGTCCCGTCCCGTCCCGAATAGGCCATTTGCCATCTCTAGTCCTAATCCAATTTCAATGGTCCATTTCAAGTCAATCAACCAAGCGTGTCACTATTTCCTCAAGTATTCCCATGTACAAGTTTTTGTCCGCTCACTTAAGAATCATAAAGGTAATAAAAAGTCAACTTTTTTTCAAATCTGATGATGTTATTAAAGGAAAGAAATACCAGAGACAAGCAATGCATACATACTAATCGATCAACTTCGAGTGGACTGATGTGCCGGTTCGTTATCTGTTTAATCAGTCAGTGCAAACTTTGATAGTGCTTTCCTGGTCACAAACAATGTCTTGATGTCAATACAATAAACACTTGGAGCCAGAAGAAGAGCAAGTTGTAATTGATCATCTAGTTGAAATGCTAAATCAGTTCACAGCTTCAGTTTACCGACATTACTTGTTTATTGTAATCGTTCTTAGCTTCCACGTGTCTTACTGCCAGCAACGATCAGCTATGATGTTCCTTTCAAGAAACATGCTGAAGACAAATCAAGTTTCACAGCATACATGAATAAGCAGAGGACGAAAAAGCAAGGGACGCTCGAGAATTTACTCTCTCCTTTAGCAATCGATCTTTGATTGAATTTATTGGAAAAGTTGCATTCGCATTCCTCGCCTCCCGAATCAAGAGCATGATCCTATCATTATTTGGCGGCTTTAAAGATGACGGTAGGAGAACATTGACACTTTTACAAAAAAATCTTTTTCGCGTATGAGTTTTTGTTTGAACAACGGGCATCTCATCAAATCTATGCATTTCTCTCTTGAGTGTTCCAGCCACAGTTATCCAGTTGAGCGAGTGTTTTCTATTGCTGGCATGATGGTGAACAAAGCACCGTTCCCGAACGAGAAGAGCTTTTGGATGCAAAACTAAGTCTATAACATTATCACAGCCCTTACTAGTTGAATCTCGTGCTTTTGTTATTGTCTGTCATTTTACTGAATGTTGTTAAATAAATAGGTTCCATAAATAAATGAATTGATGTTCAATCATACAATTGCAGAAAATCTCGTTTATCCAGAATTACCTTGTATTTCAAAAGTGCGATAAACACTTTAAGTCCGGGTACAAGAGTCTACAAGCTCCACGGACTAACATCTACCGAAGAACTGTACAATCTTCGCGTTATGGACAATTCTTCCAAGTGGAATGTTTTGCAGAGGTTTGTTTCCTGTAAAGACTGTTTTTATACCTTATTTTAAAGGACAGGTCGTGAGTTGCCGTTCAGGAACAATTCCTCCACCGAATATGCGATTGGAGCTCAACGTGTGCAGCGGTTTTGGAAATACAGGGCCTTTGCTGGCGGACTGGGAATTTTCGGTGTGACTTAGAAACTTGCACTTTTCACCTCATTGCATTTTTTCGTTTGTTTAAGTTGCATAAAAGGCTGACAGCTATCGTCTGAAAAATCTGAAGTTCTGCAAGAATCTCTCCCAGTGCAAGAAGGATTTCTCAAGAATATTTGCCGTTCTAGTCGGCTTATTTCTCTTAAATGGGTATCAAAGCTTCGCCATGATCTGTTTCCGTCTGTAGTAGTGGTCTTAAGGTTATTAAAGATGAAGCAGCCAAAAATGTGCAAAATTTAGCAAGGAGATAGAGTAACACGATGACAGACAAGGGTCATACAAAGTCATTTAAAAAACAATACAAAATTCTAGTCAGATTTGTATGTTTTTAAATTTCAAACATTAGCTGTATTTGTATGTTTTTGGTATTTAGTGTTTTTTGGCACCATGCTCTGTGTATGTGCATCCCTTGTGTTCTAACCTTTCCACAGTTAGTGCAGCGTTGAGAGAGCTGTTCTCTGGCATTACGTTTGAGAAAAGCTCAATTATTAATGCCCGAAATTGACAACACTGGTCGTGGGCATTAGGTGAATTCATCGACGGTGAATTCATCGACGTGAATTCATCGACAGGTGAATTCATCGACAGGTGAATTCATCGACATTTTGCGTTTTGTTTAATAGTCTTTTTTCGGCATTAGGTGAATTGCCCTGCAGTAAATTTCTCCACGGTAAATTCCCCCACGGTAAATTCCCCCACAGTAAATTCCCATACATGGTAAATTCCCCACAGGGTAAATTCCCCTACATTTTGTATTGAAATGAGTTCACTTATTTAACAGCTAGGATTCTTAATACCTGACAAAGGACCTACTCTTAAGAGGTATCTACCTCCATTACTCATCATTTTGATTACAAACATAAAGGTGGCCCAAATACACCTTAGGTGATTTGCCTTGTCTTCAGGGTGGTTATTCCCACTTCGGATGGCCTATAGATTCTATAAGTGGTTAACTTACCCACCCTACGGTTTACTTACCAATATACGTTGTTTATCTTTCTAATCTTGGGTTATAAAAACCCTTGTGTGTTGTATCCACCCATACGGTGGTTTTATTATTTAATTAGTCAGTTTCTTAGTCAGTTATTCGAGATGAGCACCGTATGGAATATCGAACTGATCACGCGTTCGATATAAATATTAGAATAATGTTTAAAACGTCTTCTAAGTAAATCTTATACGTGGAAAGGCTATTTATGACACTTTCCCACATAATAATCTTCAAGAAGGTTTTGACCAAAATATAGTTTTTCGTCTGGGGACGAAGACAAAACGAATGTCTTGGTCAAATTTCGGTCAACTTTTTTTCAGAAATCAATTTTCATGTCTGAAAATTTCAGAAATAAGTTTTTATGGTTCTTAGAGTGAAAAAATTACTTAAAACTCGTTTTTACGCTATTCTGAAATCAATATAAAAATTTTTGTTATCTATCTAAGGATTCAGAATTAAAAAAAATCAGAACCCGAACTATGGCTCGGGGCACCGCAACTTCGCGGGGCCCGCTCGAAAGACATCGAAAACCTCGACCCCAACACTGCAAGAGAGTAAAACCCCCGCCCAAAACATGCCCGAAGGCACTTTTCTGTCATGAGGTACTGGGTTTTTTGAAGTTAAAGTCATTGTTTTGTATTGACAAACAGAGCTTTAGTGGACGATTTACAACAGGCTTTCAAAGAATCCGGTTTTTCGTTCCCGCCTAATTTGTCAAAAATCGGTTAGCTTCGACTAACCGACCGTGAAAAATTTTCAACGACAACGCAATGCGAAAAAGGCAAAAACTTTATTGCAAAGAGAAGCAAAAATGACAACGCACCAAAGAACAATACATACGAAAAAATGACGACACCTATTTTATTCAAGTCGATAAACTTCAGCCCCCATGCAGGTCATCCTCTGATCATCCTTGAGTACTTCCACCTTGCAGGTCATCCGTCATGAGTATTTGAGCTGAGTCACTGATACTTAGGAAAAGCAAAACACCACTGTAAAACGACCACCTTGCAGGGTTGAGCAGCTTTCTTTTTACCACTCTACTTGAAACGTCCTGAAGAGGAGAGAGACTAAACGAAGAATTGATAATCAAAATAATGAAAGAATGAGAGGTCAACCACTGAATTTTCGGAAACGGAAAAATAATGAGACCCTCATTCTCGAAAGAACATTACAAACAGCTCGAAAGAAAACAATTTGAGAAAATACAGCTCGAGAAGACAAACGCCAAAATGTCGACGAATTCACCTGTCGATGAATTTACCTGTCGATGAATTCACCTGTCGATGAATTCACCGTCGATGAATTCACCGTTTCCCCTGGTCGTGACCCGGCCTCCAGCATCGTGACCCACTCTTACGGTCCTGATTCACCCACAATGATCTTGACCTACCCTCGAGGGTCCTGATTCACTCACAATACTCCTGGTCTGCCCTCAATTTCTTGATATACCCTCTTATGGTCCTAATCCAATTTCAATGGTCCATATTAGCGTCCCAAATTCGTATTTGTCTTGATTGCAGGACAATGATGATATTGAATAATGACATTTTTGGTGAATTGATGGCTATATTGCCGCGGAGTTTTCACAGCATTAGTAATGCAAGTACTTAACAAGAAATTCAAACAATTTACGAGCGCTATACTTTACTTTACATTGTATCGACAACTTCACTGTTAAAAGGAAGGACAACAACTGTAAACAAAGTGCTGCGGTAAGTGAGGTTAACAATGGTTATTATGAAAGCGGAGGGAATAAATTTACAATTATTTTTGTCACTGATTTTCACTATGACTTATAGCTTTATTTAGACTTACCGTATTTCCTCTAATAAGCGCGCACCCCTACTTTGAGGTCTATATCTCAGCTCAGAGAAATTTTTCTTCCAAAGCTGTTTAATGCATTTTCTTAAATTTCACGAGCTCTACCGAATCCAGTTTTTAGATTTTGGCTGAGCACCCAACATTTTCGAGATTGACCCAAAACTTTTCAGATTTTCGGGGGCTTGGAAAATACGGTGAGTGGTTTTATGCAGGGTTCTCATCTGTACTTTATTTGAAGATTTGTACTTTATTTGGCTCCCTAATCTAAAGAATTTTGAGATTACTCGTCAAAATCTTTATCTTTGACGCTCAAAAAATCAATAAGCACTGGATAAAATGCACTTTTTGAGGGAAAATGTTTAAAAGGTACTTTATTCGAGAAAAATGTACTTTATTTTTAAATTTCCATATGAGAATTCTGGTTACATGGACATTCCCAAAAAGGTGTTTTAGCAATTCCTAATGCGATTTTGACACTTTACAGAAACTCGAAAAAATCGACTTTTCGCCTTTTACCCTGCTAGAGTCCTAAAATAGATGGCATTTGAACATAGTTTGTTAGCTGGGGCCTACCGCATAAAGAAACTCTGGTATGCATACATTTTTCATGCATCCAGAGTCACTTTCGTGATTTGTGTCTAAGATATGGGGTGTGCGCATCTCAACTCCAAGCCCCTGCGCCCCCGAAGGGAGCGCAGGGGCTCGAGTTAGAGATGCGCGCACTCACTTACCTTAGACATAATTCCGAGCAAGACTCTTGAACCAGAGATCTTTTTGCCCAGCTCCAGTGACTAAAACGGGTAGAAAGCATTTAGTTAAGAACTTACAACTAACAAGGGGGTTGCGATAAAAGATCATAACCGCCATTTTTTTCAGCCAGAAATTTATCTGGTAAATTACAAACTGCCAGCTCCAGATATTTCATTAGTACTGCAACAGCTCCTCTATATCTGAGATTCAAATGTCTATTTATTGATGGAGGTGTGACACTTCATCTTGGCTACACAATTCACTATCTAGCCAGATACGAAAGAGCCTTCAAGTATAGTGCTTTGGAAGTGGGGCCAATGTCCAAGGATTTGTTAAAACCCATTAATTCACTATTCTATCAAGTATTGCCGAATTGCTGGCGCATTATACTCCGCTCTGCGGTCTCAAATTCTGCTAGGTAAAAACATTTACAGTCAACTCTCGATACAGTGTACCTCGATATAGTGTAGATCTTGATTGGTTGTATATTTTTGCGATCCCGCGAGCTACACTGTATCGAGAGTGGACTGTACCCGTATTTCTACAATTTCGTCTCATGCGAGAAATTGTTCGATATTCTGCTGAGAGGGGCGGAATTAGGGCTCTAGGTGAATTCATCCTCAACCAATTCATCCTCCGGTGAATTCATCCTCTAACGAATTCATCCTCGTTGAATTCATCCTCCTTTTGTCCTGGGCAGATATGTTTAAAGACCTGATTTTTATATATTAAGAGAGCACCCTCATTTTGTGGCACCCTCAGAGAGCACCCTTATTGATGTCGGGACCAAACAAGAGCCCAAGAATTGACCACCCTAACCAAAATTCTGGGTATATAACTCCTAGTCAGGTGGGTGTCCACCTGGATAGCCTAAAAATGGAAGCAAAAAAACTTTACACTTAGTGGACTCGAACTAGTACCTCGGTGACAGCCCCCTCCCCAATTTATACCAAGTGGTCGTAAACGGGTGGTCGACCCTTGGATCATTTTTTTTTTACTTTTTAGAGTTCCAAAAAAATTTCTGCACTAATTCGAGCATGCTGAAGATGGTTTGACAGTGGTAAAATATCGTTTTATCAAGAAATTTCGATTTATCGCTAACGATTGATTTTGATAAATCAAGAATTACCGATAACTCAAAAATTTATTCATAAAATGTAATTTTACCACTGTCAAACCATCTTCAGCATGCTCGAATTAGCGCAAAAAAATTAATTTGGAACCCGAAAACGTAAAATTTTTTTTGATCCAAGTGGTCGACCACTTGGTTTGGTGCATGGATTCTCAGGGGTGATGTAGGGGTTGCTAGTGAAAAAAAAGTTTCGGGACGCGAAACGTAAAAAAATTTCATCCAAGTGGACGACCACTTGGTTCGGTTGGTAAATGTTCGTAAATTGAGTGGTTTGTATTATTTAGTATTATCAAACAATCTTCAGCATAAAATTTTGGTATGCTAAAATCGGGTTTTCAGTGATTAAGGCCGCACTTGTGTGATTCAGAGCCATTTTATGGCGTTAATTTCACTTTTAGCTGGTTTGAGTTGTTTTAAGAGGTTTGAGTTGGTTTTGGATGGTTTGAGACCATTCGGGGTGTTTAAGGTGGTTTTGAGTGGTTTGGGTGGCTTCGGATGGTTTGGGACCATTTGGGGTGAACAAAACCCTTTCACCTAAGTTTAAAATTATAACAACTATTATTCCTGTCAAGACAAAAAAGGAGGATGAATTCACCGAGGATGAATTCACCGGAGGATGAATTCGCTAGAGGATGAATTCACCGAGGATGAATTGGTTGAGGATGAATTGGTTGAGGATGAATTCGCCGTCGCCCGGAATTAGACACCGAGGTATACCGTATTTTCTCTTATAAGCGCAAACACACCCTCCTTCTCGTTCAAAATCGTGTTGTTGGCATTGCGTTTTTGGCCCACATTTTTGATATATCTTCTCAGGAAAGTTATACCTCAATTTGTAGCCAGTGAGAATAAGCAACAATTGAGGTTTAACTTGTCCGAGAAATTTTTTCGAAAAGTGGGTGAAAAACACAATGCCAAAAACACGATTTTAAAAAGGCACAGCCCACTGAAATTCGAATTTAGTGCAATAGCGAAAAATTGCGCGAATTCAAATTTTTGAAACCAGACACTTTTGAAGTACTTCAATGTCTTGCTTTATATAGATTTTTTATCTACTGCCTATTGCAGGGCTTGTTTCTAAAAACTCCCAACTTAAAGGGCTTTCGAATAAGCCATCACTATGCCGTGAAACAATCAAAATTTGAGAATTACAATTGATTTCCGTGAAAAACATTATTAAATTTTTCTTTATCTAGTCTACTTATTCGAGATCATAGGAACTTTTTTCGTCAAGTTAATCTGAAACAAAACCGGAGACTAGGTAAAGAAGTAGATTTGCTACATTTGGTACCAAGGACGTATACAAAAAATACAAATTTTTGGCGTTTATACAAAGTTAGATAGAAAACGCGAAACACCCTATTTTTATTCGGAAAAATGCCACTTGTTTGCTTTAAACGGTCTCTAGTTTTCTTAATTCTGAATTTTAAAAATCGGTCTGATTATTCTTGTAGCCGAATGTCTGAGCTATCTTTTGGTATTAAGACGTCCTAAAAACGACGACTTTTTTAGATTTTTGACGGAATGAAATTTTGTGTAATTTTCAGGTATGATGAGGACTCGCACTCCAAGCTATCAAAGAAGCAGAGAGCAGGACAGAAATCAAGAATCAGCGAGGAGCAGGTTTCAGCAGGTGTAACAGGTTTGCGTTTGGTACCTCTTGAGTGATCACACTTTTTTTTTACTTTAGCAAACTGCGCAAAAGACTGTGCCGGAAAAGCTCCGAAAAAGTCTGTAGGCGCCAAGACATGCTCGTGACGGAGTTGATGGTGGAATCAAGAAGGTGCGTCGCTATCGTCCTGGCACTGTTGCTCTTCGTGAGATGCTCCGCTGTCAGTAGTCGACTGATTTGCTGCTCCGTAAGCTTCCGTTTCAGCGCCTTGTCCGTGAAATTGCGCAAAAGTTCAAGACAGTTCTTTTGCTATCGGTGCGTTCCTTTTCCGATTATCATATATGTCCTCAATAAACCTATTTGTTTTAGGGCGTTTGCTGTTGTTGCTCTTCAGGAAGCCATGGAAATGTAGTTGACAGCCTTCTTCGAAAACAGCGATTTGTGCGCCGCCATGCCAAGCGGGTACCGTCATATGCAAACCTTCAGCTGGCTCGCCGTCTTCGTGGTAATTTCATGCTTAGGCTTTGGAAGAAATCGCTTGCGGAAAGAAGAAAGACTTTGACGAAAATTTTCGAGGAATCTTATTTGAGGAATATTTTGTTGATCAGAAAAACCGAGCTAGTTCTAGTAGAGTTTTATTTGTTGTGTCCTTAGAATGTTGTTGAAAGACTTCAATTGAATAAAGTTAGCGTCGGGGTACATATTCTGAGCAAAACTGGATATCACCTACACTGGAGTTTCAAAATCAGCATTTTGTTAAAAAACCTAGTATTTGTTGAAATATTGACCTTTAAAAAAATTCGATGTCGGTGCACACAAAAATCGATTTTGAAATCTTGGCGTTTGTTGATTTTTAATTGACTAAGATTTGAATTTCAGTGGGCTGTGA
>SADC01000642.1:0-41351 GCA_004194705.1 Ditylenchus dipsaci | reverse complement strand
GGATTTACTTTAAATTACAAATAAGCTTACCCCGCTATAACGTACCCTTGAAAAATAGTGTGTTATATTTATCAATACAGTTTTTGCTCTTTTCTGCTTCTGCAATATTCTAGTCATTAAATGTTCCCTTTTAGTTTCGATGATACTCTAAAGCCGAGCAAATATAAATCAAAACTGTTTGATGAAAATATAGCCTATCTTGTGCTACCCCTAAATTAAAAGTATCGAGTTTGCCCTCCCAACAGCCAGAATTGGCCTTGCTTAAACAACATCAGTTTTGAACCTATTTTAAATGTCTTAAAACATCCACTTTTTTGCGTAAAAAATAAAAATCTGAATACACAGACAGAAAGAGCATGAAAAATTTATATAATAAAGATAAATATCGAAACGGTGATTCCTTTGCAGTTTATTTAAAAACACAAAGTTTGCTACGATGTAAAAAGACTTGCCGTAGTTTTAGGGTAAAGTTAGGTAACAGCAAAATGCATATTCGTAATGATTACAGTGACAAATGTCTGGCGGTAAGAAGAGTAAAGAAAAATCACCTGAATATTTTAACAAACCTTGATATAACGTACACCTGTCACTATTTGGTTTCTGCCCTCCATGTAACATACCTCAATATGGCCATCTTACAATTCACCAAGGCATGATTTCACACCTGCTGGTGCTGTATTCAGCGTAATATAGGCTACTTTTCGAAATCAATCGTTTGGCGTTTTCAATCTAACTGGTTTCGTCGAAATTTTCTGACTTTTACTACAAAACATATGTTTCATAAACCAAAATGTAACCAAGATTTAAGCCTTTATTTGAGATATCAACAGAGAAGAACAAACTCGAGTCATGATCGAAATTCGAAAAACGTTAAAGGAGCATGCCCGTGCGCGACACGGAGAAAAGGCGGGGGACCAGCAAATATTTTCTTTCTCGAAACGTTTTTACTTGCTCCATATAGATTTTTAAGATTTCTGCCTAACTTTAAAAGTATATAAGGATCAATATTAGATTTGATGCAAAACGAGTGAAAAATTGAACAATCCAAAAAAATTTGCTGGTCCCCGCCTTAACTTTCAAAACGCACGGCATGCCCCTTTAAACAATGCCCAATTCTTGGCATCCCTACCGGAGGGTTGTCCCACAGGTCTTCAGTATTATTTTGGAACTGACGTTTTCGCATTTCAATTTACAGGGTCATCAAAAATGTAGCTCTGCTTCCTGCCGTCATTTTAGCAGATGGTTGTGAATGATCATGTAAATTAAATTGCTAAAACGTCAGTTCCTAATAGGTTGACCGACACTTGCGCGCCGCGACTTTTAAAAGTTATTTAAATTACTGCGGTAATTTATAGATCAACAAGCAGGATTGGTGATGATATGAAAGAATCATTTGAATCACTACTCAACACAGCTAAATGGTACCTAATACATGGATGATTGTTAGATTGTAGTAATAGGTTCCACGTAGAATTGATACCTAAGGAGTGTGGCGAATCACCTCCTAAAATTTGAGGTACAGGTTCAAGTCCTGGTGGTAGTAGACAATTTTTGTTGAATTACAGTGATAGACTGATTTTTTTTACAAAATAAAAAAGCCTCGTGGGTGGGGGAACCACCTGTACCTCCCGTAAAATGGTATCCACCTCCATAATACAAAATTTTGGATTTAGTTAAAAGTAATTAAAAATCATTGTTCCCGATCCAGAATCGTGTTCTAAAAACGATTAGATAATGCTAAAACAGCGATTTGACTTAGAGGGACCTTGGTTTAGGCGTAGCTTTGTACCCCGTACGCCATCCATCTGTACTCAGGTTTTCGTACCTAGTAGAGTACAAAGTCTTGTTTAGTACATACTCAGGTGGAGGGCCTAGAGTAGTATTCAATGCCCAGGTGGTTTAGGTGGATGGTGTTGTATAGTGTGATTTATCTCACTTTGTGTTGTCTCGCAATCTGTGATTGTTGTAGCATATAAGGTCTGAACGGTTGTGTTCAGGATCAGTTGTGTCCGAATAAACATAAAGAAGTCGTGTGCTCTCGTCTCTCTCTAGCTAGTCCGAGGATACAACATTGGCGTACTCGCAATGGATGTGAACAATCCAGCAATTTATGGTGGTGCAGCAGCAACAGCAAGCAGCGATGGCTCAGCAGCAGCAACTTCAGCAACAGCAACATCAAGAAGTGGTGGCTCAGCAGCAAGCAGCTATGGCTCAAATGATGGCTCTATTCCAACAGCAGCAGCAGAATCGTGTGGTGGTGCGACAATGCTCAGCAGTGCCTGCCGTGGTCTCAACTCTGCCTCAGTTGCCGGATATGGAGATCTTCTCAGCAGATGACAGTGATCCAGCCAAGTTCGAAATTGGATGCCCGTTTCAATTCTTCTCTCGACTGTACAGCTCCGAATATGTGGATGCCAGCAAGGTGAAGCTCCTGATGACGAAGCTCTCTGCGAAGCCTTTGCTGAATACAGAAAGAGTGTCCTGCCAGAGATGTCGTCGACTTCAGCATGAGGAAACGGTAGTGGTCTTTCCAAAGTTTTGCTCATTCTCGCTCTTTGTGGTGGATCGCTATGAGTGCCTGCGCCTGGTCAAAGATGATGGTGAAAATTTCGGCATTCGTCAACCGTCTCAAAGGTCAGCTCCGCTTGTTCAAGTTCAGTCTTTGAAGAAGAAGAGTTCAATTGCCTGCTCCGCTTGGGTCTCAAGTCAAAATGGTGATGCAGTGCTTAGAACAAGAATTCTCCAGCGTCTCAAGAAAAAGGTGACCAAGTCAATTTGATAAATTGTGGAAAAGCTGCCAGCATCTCTCAACAATTGCCGAAGAAGCATCTGGAAAGAAAGAAAGCGCCGTCCTACTTCGGAGTCAATCAGGTATTCAGAAGAAAGCGCTCCCAAATCAGCCTGCTTCGCGTGGCAATGCATTGGCAGATGATTGCTATGCCAGAAGACGAAGTGCTATCATGCAATGAACTGGGTCATCTCAAGAGTCAGTGCTCCAGTCAAGAACTTCCGTAAGCCAAGAAGAATGCTTGAAGTCAATGTGGTGGTGCGCCGTCTGTGATGACAATGCTGTGGGTTCCCGAGAATCAGCTCATCAAAAAGGAAGTGGAAGTCAATGGCAACCAGTCAAATGTATTGGATACGGGGCTCAGCTGAATATCATCGATGAGGCCGTCTACAAGTCTATAGGCAGTCCAAGTCAAAGAACACAGTGGTGGGCAAAGCTCTGTGATGTTCCCTTCGAAGTTCCTTGGTGAAGGTCGCTTTCATGTCAGCAAACGGTCAGATCAGGCAATCAGTCTTTCTTCGTGCTAAGAAATGTGCGCTCAATCTGCTGGAATTCTGCTCTCAAAGCGCTTGGGTCTCCAGTGTGCCGCTGCAGAAGTCTTCAGTCAATGCAGTGGTGGCTCCGATGTCAAGATGATGCTAATTCCGAAGAGTCGGAACAATGATGGTGACGTGGTCATTGGTGCTCTAGAAGTCAGCGAGGAAGAATTTGTTGGGAACTAGCCGCAAGAATCAGCAGCCTTCCAATCTCGTTTGATGAGCTCGCAGTTCCGTCGAAGATGATCCCAGTTCTCGTCAAGTGATGGAGTGCATCTGAATGGGTGGTCAAAGTCTGCAAAGTCCGGAAAGTGCAGTGAATTCTACACTCGGCGTCAGCATCTCTCTGGTCCAATGCTGGTGGTGCTCAACAATCTGTGTCGTGCCAGCTGCCAACGTCATCAATTGCTGGAGATGCTCCATGAAGGTCATCAAGGGTCAGTCGTAAAAAGGGTGGCAAGGTCTCAATTCTTTTGACCGAAGATGGAAGAAGATATCGAATGCTCAGTTCGCCGTCTGCAGTGAGTGTGCCCAGCAAGCCAAAGCTCCAGTCAAACAGCCTGTCAAGTCGTCTTCGTTCCAGTCAAGCCGTGGCAAGAAGCGATGGATGTGGAGCTCAATGCATTCAGTCGTCAGAAGCCAGTCGTTCCAGTGCAAGAGGCAGTGTAAGATGAAGCCTTGGTAGATCAGCTCGAAGATGTTCCGCTTGCTCAGCCTTCTCCAGTGTCTACTGCTCGTTTTCCTTTGATGGTGCAAGTGCCCGTGGTGGAACCAGCGTTTCCTCAAACAGTGCGTCGCTCTCAAGAGTCCCGAAGCAAAGAATGCTGCTGCAGCCAAGTGGAAGAAGTGCTATAAGAAAGGGCCTCCTAATGGATAAAATATCTGTCCACCCAACCCGTTGTACGGGGAAGGTGTTGTATAGTGTGATTTATATCACTTGTTGTTCTCGCAATGATCTGTGATTGTTGTAGCATATAAGGTCTGAACGGTTGTGTTCAGGATCAGTTTGTGTCCGAATAAAGCTATTAAGAAGTCGTGTGCTCTCGTCTCTCTCTAGCTAGTCCCGAGGATACAACAGATGGAGATATATGGAGATCAATAGATAACTCTGATGAATGGATACTAAGTGTATGGGTTGAAATAAAGAAGTTAACTTTTTGGTCCACTCAATCCATATTCTGGTACAAGTGATGAATCTGGATGTCCACCTGGATAGGCAAATTTTTTCTTATACTTTGGCTTCAAAAGTTTTTTCGTGATCCTGCGCAAATGTCGCGCGCAAATGTCAGTGCGCAAAGTCACGGCGCGTAAGTGTCGGCGCGCAAGTGTTGGCGCGCAAATGTCGGTCAACCCCCTAATAATGCCGAAATCTTACCCCTCGATGATACTCTTCATTCCTTATTCAAACCTTCGCAAGTTACCCATATTTCTGAAGTGACTTTGCTGTGGAAATTTTTCATTCTGATTCCTCGTGGAATTCTGAGTCTAAAAAGTTACTAAACGAGTTGAGAAATAAATAAAATTGGTAGAGGTTGAGGCGGCATACAACTAAGTACTATCATTGTACCGGTTCACCTTTATTTAATGGTCATTTGCATGAGATCGCAAAATTAGGGCATTAAGTGACAGTAAATCAGTGCAGAAATGACTGCAATTGACTTGATAGTTTTCGGCCTAGAATGTAGAGTAAAAATTTATAAAAATTATTCATCCACTGGGAATCGAATCTGTGAGTTCAAAATATTCGCATTAGGATTTGCATCCCCTCCCCCTCCCCTTTAAACATTATTCCAATCCCACGTTCAATTAAAAAAGTCGTTACTAACTGGCCGGTTCCCAAAAATCATAAGTAACAAAAAATGAATTTTTTTGAGATTTAGGTTAAGAAAGATCTCACGATCAAACTTCATAGTATCCATTACTTATCTAAGAATGATTTAACATGCAGCTTCTCCCAGCCCTCTTATACAAACCTCCCATTCCTGTAATAATCTCGCATAACGAACGACCAAGACTAAGTTTCTTGAGCTTTTAAATAAACTTGAGCGGTATGGGTTTGTCCTAAACAATAAATGCAAAAAAAGTCGGAAATAAGGTATATAAGCCAAGTTCTACCTTTACTAATAAAAACGACATGGTGGTCTAGTGGGAAGTTGTTAGGCACTGGTTCAACAGTCTAGAGTTCGATTCCACTTGGGATTGACCACATTTTTTTTTCCAGTGGAAGTCCATCGAATTGCCGCTGGTAGTCCACCAAATTGCCACTGGCAGTCGATGGGGGTCCATTGGTAATTTGGTGGACTTCCACTGGCAATTCGCTGGACTCCCACTGGATTAAAATTAGCTGTGAACAGTTTTTGTAAATCTTGTATAACGTGAATTCACTACTGTCAAAACATTTTTAGAATGCTGGAATTAATGCAGAAAACAGTTTTCGGAACCTAAAAACATAAAAAATTGACCAACCACTCGGTTTTTGTTGGTACTTGGAATATCCAGAAGATCGAGCTACCAATGAAAAATGGTCTAATAAACAACCTGGGTACCACCTAGAAATAACCACCACCCAAGCACCACTACCTAGTCACTTCTACTCCTGAATACCGGTACCTGGTCAACGCCTTGGTACTAGTACCGTACTACTACCTTAAAGGGGCATGCTCGCGCCCATCGAATCTAGCATGGGCTGACAACAGGAATGTGCAAGGATCTGCTCAGCCTACCCGAGCCCAAAAATTTAAAATCGCTCACGGTCACGTGCACATACCTGGTTGATAACAAAAATATTTTCAATTGACGCTACGTGCGTTGACGACCCTGTCACGCTGTATGCAATTGAAACGCGAATCATGTCATAAAGAAAAAGTTACCTGACCAGCAAACCTAAAATCCCGAATTAAATATTCTGGAAATAACGTTTAAAGGCATTAAACAGATTCTAAGCAGACCAATACGGGCACTCCACAACTGTTGGACAATGCTGCTGAGATTCCCTCACTTAAGTACGTGACATTAACCTGAATATTCAATCACTAGAAGTCAAATATCGGCTAAGAAACAACAAGAAATTCAGCCTAATAACAGTTAAAGAAGGCTCACCGAAATATCCAAGCAATGATACATTTCTGGGCCCAGCCCACAACAGGATGCTCAAAACACATGAAAACCACAAAAGAATGAGAAAAGTTGAGTAGGGGACAGGGAATTAGCCTTATACCCGTTGAAGAAAAATTTGCGGGCATTTTTTCGAAAATTTGCGGGCAGAAAAAAGTAATTTGCGGGCAGAAAAAAGTATTTAGCGGGCAAAAAATAGTAATTAGCGGGATTTCAAATTTGCGGGCAGAAAAAAAGATTTAGCGGGCAAAAAGAAGTAATTAGCGGGCAAAAAAAAAGTACCTTCCATGAAATTTTCGCCAATAAGGTCATTTCGCCAACTGCATCTTTTCGCCAATGAGATCATTTCGCCAATGCGTCTTTTCGCTAATACAGTCGAGTCTCGAATCGAGACTCTCGATATAGTGGCACCCCCCTCAAGTTCGACGATTTTTTTAGCTCGATTTTTGAAGCTTTTTGGGGAACCTGATCCGTCAGTCTAGTCCCAAATATCGCAAGGATTCCGACTTACCGGTCGTTTCTAAAATATTCAAAGTTTTGCCGAAAAAGCCCGCGGGTCTCGATATAGTGGCACCCCTTTTTGAAAATAGGGTGCCACTATATCGAGACTCGACTGTAGACTCTTTTCGCGTATACTCTTGATTTCTTTGGCAAATAAGTGATGAGAAGTGAAAATGTGATTTAATTCTTTAAATGGGGTACACATCCAGCAGCGAATAGATGATCTCTCAGGTTCGATACCCAGTGGGTAGATACCAGTGTTTTACTTCCGAGTTAGAATCTCACTGAGAATTTTCACTGAGAACCTCACTCACTCTCATTCACAAGGTTTTTTTTCAATTCTCACTTTCACTCACTGACTGTGAGGACAAAAAAAGTTATTCTCACTCTCACTCAAAGCCTGTGGGGACAAATTTTGTTCTCGCTCACTCTCACTCGCAGGGCGAAAAAACGTCCTCACCCTCAAAAAGATCCGATTTTGGCTTACCGTATTTCCTCTAATAAGCGCCCACCCCTAACTTTGAGGACCTCTGTCTCAGCCAAAAGCAAATATTTTGCTAATCTGTTTCTTTCCGTTTTCTCAAATCCCACGAGCTCTACTGATTCTGCGATTTAGATTTTGATTGAGCACTCAAATTTTCGAGCTCGACCCCAAAATTTTCAGATTTTAGGGGTTTGAAAAATAAGCGCCCATGGGTTCTTATTAGAAGAAATACGTAATTCTCACTTAGATTCTCCCTTTCAGTGAGAATCTCGCTGTTAGTGAGATTCTCACAGAGAATTAAAACTGTTTTCATAATTCGAATTTAAATGTTTATTGTCTCGAGAGGAATTTAAAATTTGACAGCCAACACTGACTTTTTAAAATGGTTTCATAAACAAACCAGACACGCTGATCACGAATCCGGTGTCAGATTTTGCGATTTCATTGGCGAAAAAAAAAAATTCACGCTGAAAACAGTTCTACTCTAAAATGATTATATTTATTAAATTGTTCATAACTTCTCACTGTCCACCTTTTTTTTAAACTTTTTTCAGCTATCTTATGCAATGTTGGTAGAGCTATCTGATAGTGTGATCAAAAACTTCGAGCGAGATCATTTTTTTTGAAAAAAATGACAAAAAGAAATCAAAAATTTTATACCTGAAAATGATAGTTTGTTTTTAAAACGCTTTTTTGTCAAAATCTTATATTTTTTTCAGTAGAGGTGTGCACGGGATCCCTTCCGAACGGGATCCCGATTCCGAAGATTTTGGTGCTGAATGCCGATCCCGAATCCCTCCCGATCAATTTTGAAAATCCCGATCCCAAAAATTGCCAAATCCCGATGAGCACTTTTACAAGCATTTTCGGCCAGAAATATTTTCATTTGTTAAATTTTTTTGGACATATTTTAAATCTGACAGGTCCTGCCGATTATTCCATCAGGTTTAATTATTTTTCGCTCTGTGTGACAGCAATTTATGCGAAAAGGAAGTCTCAAAAAATTCCACCGATTTTAGACGTTTATAGCTTTTTGTCGTGAAGTGAATTCGATATTTTGTAAACAAAGCTTGCGATGATAATTTTCTAGCAAATTTTTTTGTAAATATTCTTCTATAAAACAAAAAAAACACTAGTTTTGCTTCATACCCCTCTAGTACTTTAGGCCCTGGTTTGTAGATAGCCTCTTGAAAGGTAAGGTCTAAGCCTCACCGGAAATACTCGTATTTTTTACTTTACATGCAAAAATTTGTTCATCGGAAGCTAAGTCTTTATGCATTTACAAAATTTTGAAATAGCATCAAGAAAACAGTTGTGACCGCTCGAAATCGGTGCAATTTCTTGGAACACCCTGTACTTTGCCTGATTACTCATGGACTCGACAGATCGGCAAATCCCGAAATTTGATCGGGATCCTGATTTTTTTAACGTAATCCCGATCCCGAATGTTTTTTTAGCCCCAATCCCGATCCCGAAATCCCTCCCGAGGCCGAATGCACACCTCTACTTTTCAGCAAATTTGATTTGTCAGAAAGAAAGACATTTGTCTCCTGCGTCAAATAACATATCATTTTAGCGACGCACAATTCATAATGGTCGAGAATTGGGCAAAAACAGCACTAAAATGATATAAATTTTTAACGATTATATTTACAAAAGTTGGCGCAACTTTACACTGTCACCCTTTTTACAAACTTTTTCGAGTTATCTGCTGCAAAAAGGAACGGGCTTTAACCGAGAAAGGCGGACTGTAACTTTTGACTACCTGGGGGTTTTCAGACCTGCTGAGCACGATGATCGCGAAATCAGACCATGAACTTGTGTGCAATGCCCTTGATTAACCCAATTTTCAAAACGACTCTTTGAAAAATTGACAGTTTTTTTCTTAAGGCTGGTGAGCACTGAAATTATATGGCGCATCATTTTCTTTATGCTCATAAAAAAGCCCTTTGTCTGGGCTTTCTAATGGTATGTCGTTTGCCTACATATGAAACCATTGAAATGGATCCATATATGAAACCACATTAAACCCGAAATTTTCTCACTTGACAAAAGTTTACTCAAGCTTCTCAAGACATGTCATGTCGCCGTTCAACTCCATGGTGCTTGGTCAATACTTGTAGAGGAATTCAAGAGCTGCAAGATAAGGGAAAAATCAGCACCAAAATTAAACAAATGTCACTCAGAAATTAGAAGAGAAGAGGTAAACTCAGCTGTTTTCCTGGTATTGAAATTTTAAGGGTACCTAATTTGGCTTATTCATAACCGACTTTCTTCTACATTATCGGTTTTCAATATACCAAAAGAATCAGCGTAAAATATGCGACAGAACTAGTGCAAAGACTCACAAGATAACAAGCGAATATCATAAAATTCAAGCCAAAACAATTTGACCTCAAAAACATACCAAAAACCAAGGGCTTTTGTACGAAAATTCAGGCGGTTATGGCTTGGTTTCGTAATTTTCTCAAAATTTCATCAGACTTTTTAATAAAATAAAAACATCATGTGATAGAGCATAAAAAACTGCATCAGATACCAGTATCAGATCACAAGTGTTACTGTGTTTTCCCCCATTTTGAGAGGATTGAAGAAGTGGACTGGCATCCCGGTCATGGATCTACGATTCTTCGTCTATTTCAAGAGGCCTGAAATCGACACTTTATTTTTTAAAATTCGAACACCGTGACGATGAAAAGACTTGCCAAAGTCTTGGCTATCTTTTGATATACAACTTGCCCGAAAATTCTGTTCAAAAATATTGATTCTAAAATCAGTAAGATTAAACCACAATAATCCATCCATGACCAGGCTGCCAGGCCACTTCTTCAATCCTCTCAAAAAGGGAACACACGGTAACACTTGTGATCTAATAGTGGTATCTAATACAGTTTTTCATGCTCTATCACATGATTTTTTTATTTTTTAAAAAACTTTAAAAATTTTTTGAGAAAATTACGAAACCAAGCCATACGCACGTGAATTTTCGTCCAAAAGGCCCTGGTTTGTGGTATCTTTTTGAGGTCAAATTGTTTTGGCTTGAATTTTATGATATTCGCTTGTTGTCTTGTGAGTTTACCTCTTCTCCTCTAATTTCTGAGTGACTTTTGTTTCATTTTTGTGCTGATTTTTGCCTTATCTTGCAGCTCTTGAATTCCTGTACAAGTATTGACCAAGCACCATGGAGATGAACGGCGATATGACATGTCTTGAGCAGCTTGAGTAAACTTTCGCCAAGTGAGAAAATTTCGGGTTTAATGTGGTTTCATATATGGATCCATTTCAATGGTTTCATATGTAGGCAAACGACATACCATTAGAAAGCCTAGACAAAGGGCTTTTTTATGAGCATAAAAGAAAATGCCGCGCCGAATAATTTCACTGCTCACCAGCCTTAAGAAAAAAACTGTCCATTTTTCAAAGAGTCGTTTTGAAAATTGGGGTGATTAAGGGCATTGCACACAAGTTCATGGGTCTGATTTCGCGATCATCGTGCTCAGCAGGTCTGAAAACCCCCAGGTAGTCAAAAGTTACAGTCCGCCTTTCTCGGTTAAAGCCCGTTCCTTTTTGCAGCAGATAACTCGAAAAAGTTTGTAACTCAATGGTAAAATATTCTATTATAAAAAGAAAGCCCTGAGATCTTTGCGTCGAATAACATATAACACTCTAAAAAAAGTATGAAAAAATAATGTTGAGCATTCAAAAATATAAAATTTTTCATTTTTCGGGGGTCTCCACTACCTGCTTTTTAAAAAAGCGTAATCTTCCGTGCAGGACCAACTTTTCAATATGACAGTTCTTTTCAAAGTTGCTCAAAATGAGTTGCTCTACAAGTTAGGCAAAAACATTTGGGGTCAAAAATTTGAGGTAACAAATATCCTTATAGGGTGCTTCAAAATTACAGAAAACGAGTTTTAACTATTCTTGTGACTATTTGTCGCACGAAAGTAAGGAAATCGGCAGGAAATCAGCAATTAAAAAAACTTAATTCAGTTCGGTCAATATTACAAAATTTTCAGGGAGGCGAAAACTAGACGGCTTAGGACCCACTCCAGATTGGCCAAAAGCCAAAAATAATTGTTTTTTGGGAGTTTACTAAAGGGAGGTAAACTTTGAATTTGAATTGACCTGGTACCCGCCTTTCAAAATAACTGGTGACCATAAAGTTCGGAATGGACTTTTGAACTAATTTTTAGCAATAAAATTTATTCCCCAAAAATATTCCAAACATAGGGTTTTGTAGGCCTTTCCTTCCTCTTTCGATTGGTATATTCACTTTTACTTTATGAAGAAATTTTGTTTCAAAATTTGGACAAAGAATGAAGGGAAGGAAAAATAATTTATGCAGGGCATATCTTGTGTTGATTTTCGGCATGACCATGCTCTTTTCTGCTTGATTCGGTTTAAGAATTTATTTCCAAAAAAAATCCAAATATATGATCTTGTACTGCCCGCAAATCACTCATGGTCAATAAACAAAATAAACGAATTGAAAATCAAAACCTTTGAAGAATAAAGTGAAAATAAAGTTTAAGTAGTGGAACAAATGCCCTGCATAAATTATTTTTCCTTCCCTTCATTCTTTGTCCAAATTTTGAAACAAAATTTCTTCATAAAGTAAAAGTGAATATACCAATCGAAAGAGGAAGGAAAGGCCTACAAAACCCTATGTTTGGAATATTTTTGGGGAATAAATTTTATTGCTAAAAATTAGTTCAAAAGTCCATTCCGAACTTTATGGTCACCAGTTACTGCTATCGGCGGTGAGCATGCTTTTTTAAAGTGGAATAACGTGCTTTTCTGAGCGATTAAGCCCATCTGACTGGAATTGTGAAAAATGCAATTACCGTATTTCCTCTAATTTAGCGCCCCTCCCAATTTAGCCCCCCCCCTCTCTCTTTTTTTTGACTAGAACTTCAGAGTTAGGGCCATTTTTGATTTACAATTTCAAGATTTTTGGGAATCCAAAAAATTTAGCCGCGGGGGTTAAATTAGAGGAAATACGGTATAAAGATTAGTCGGAAAAAGAGTATTTTAGTTGGAAAAAAGCATTTTAGTCGGAAAAAAGTATTGTCCATAAAAATTGTCAAAGTTGCACAAATTTACTGACTCATCGAATATTAGACAGGACGCTGTGCAATTAGAACGAGACCGAATCTCAGCCACCATTAGAAGCACTTCTCCTCTACCCTCAACTTCGCTTCCGCAAACCCCGAAGACAAGTACAGCCTCCTGTTCAACAAATCCAGAGAGCAATGACAACAATCACAGACCGTCAAGCACTCCTTGTTCCATAAACAACTGCCATTCCGTGGGCAGCTCAAGCGGGATCAGCAGGCCAGAGGTATCGAGCAAGGAATTCTGTTCCAGGGCAGAGGACTGTATCAACAAACTAATGTCTGCAGAGTCAACTATGCGACAGATGAGGGCTAGTGTTATCACCAGAACGGCAGATGCCTACAGGACTGCCAATGTCGGAGACGTGACTGATAGTAAGTGCTTTACAACCTACCTTGGCAATACTTCAAGACACGTTTTTCCAAAACAAAACTTTTATTTTTCCTTGCCTAAAAATCAATTTTCGGCAATTTTTGTCTATTTGTCTAATGGAGTGAGACTAATTGGAAATTTTGATTTCAGGTATGCATCAACAACTAATACTGATGGTTGAATGGGCCAAACACCTAGAACAGTTCCGTCGCCTACCGATGCCCTCGCAGATCGGCCTTTTGCGTCACTTCTCAGCTCAACATCTGGTCATCTGTGCTGCCTTTCGGTCTATAGCTGTCAAGGATGCTGTCTGGCTGACCAATGAATCTTGTGTTCCAAGGGATGCTCCCAAAATACCTGATGTCAAGTAAGTTTCGAAAACCGCATCTTCTTTAAACATTAAAACCAGCAGGGATACTACATTAAAAATAGTTCTTATAAATAAACACTATGGTATCACGGGACCGACCGGGCTTCGATTTTAAATGTCCTGCGAATCGTTCCAAAAAAGAAATGGGCGGACCAGCCCATGGTTAGAATGTAAAATTTTTTACATATACAGTTAAGTCTCGACGCAAGACCAGTCGAAGAAATAAAAACTCGTTACTTTTATTTAGGCTTGGTGGACGGGAAATTTCCCGGGAAATTTTGAAGCGGGAATATTCCCCGAAAAATCGGGAAAATTCAAAAGCTAAATATCTAAGTGGTCAGGTGGATATCAACCTGGTCAGGTGATATTTACCCCGGGCTTTCGGATTTCGGTGGCGAAAATCGCAATTTAGGTCTTAAAAAACCTGATTTCCTGCACGATTTTACATACAATAGCACTATTAGTTTGTTTAAACAACATTATTTTTCGAATTCCGTGCGAGACCAACCACGATTATTTCAAACTCAATTCTTATGCAAATTTGACTAAAAAACTTAACTTCGAACCAAAACAGGTGCTGTGCTCCGTTTTCACGACACCTCAATTTTCCATTTTTTTTGTATTGAAGCCTCTGAAATTTGGGTAGGGGCTATCAAAATAGCCTGCAAATGATTTGTCAATTTCATTCGGCTTCATATATTGAAAATCGCCTGAATTTTTTCGATAATTCCCCTAAATTTTGGGTCCAATTTTCGAAAAATTTGATCCAATGTAACAAAAGTAACATTTTCATACCAAATTTTAATTTCAACATCATATACCAAAATTTTGCTGACATTCTGGTGGGCAATACTTTTTTTGTCACAGATTTCCTGATTTTTGTCACAGATTTCAATTTTCCTTCCCTATTAGCTCTTTCTATTAAATTTTCTAACTTATTTCCAAAGTTTTAACACTATTAGGTAGCCCTGCAATTCTTTTTCTGGCGAGGTATTTTTGCTGCACCATCTCTGCAAAATGTAGAACAAAAAAGTAAAATTATGAGCCAAATTATTCTTCTGACTTCCTTCATACTTTCACCTATTTGTGTTATATTTTGCAAGGAAGATGCAAAAATGATACCTCGCCAGAAACTAAAATCGCAAGGCTATCTGATAGTGTAATAACTTTCAAAAAAGATCAAAAAATTTGACAGAAACAGGGCAAACTAAAATCTGTGACAGAAAAAAGTGAATCTGTGACAAAAAAAAGTTTTACCCCGTTCTGGTGCAGTGCCGTTCCTAGGAATTCGATGTATTTATGCATGATTTTGATTAAGTTGTAGTGAATATTTTCGAGTTGTCAAATTTTCCCGATTTTTTCCCGACTTCGGGAATTTTCCCGTGTTTTTTTTCCCGGGAAACTACTAACCCTAACTACCAACTCCAACCCATTATTTCATACTGTCGCCCACAAAAGACTTTGTTAGCAAGCTTTGTTAGCTTTTTGGCAGCGCTTCAAGCTGATTTTTGTGGGAACTGATAGAAGAACTCAAGAGAACTGATCCTGAGAATTTCAGCTTGATGTGCTGTCAAAAACTGAGCTAACAAAACTTTCCTAAAAAGGGCAGTTTCTACTTTCGAAAATGTGACGTTACCTTCTGATTCATATTTATTTCTCATTAAGTTACCGTATTTTCTCTAATAAGCGTCCTCCCCAAATCCGGTATTTTCTTTTTTATTTTTTGCATTTTTACCCTATTTTAGGAAGCGAGCCTTATGCACGTTGTATACTAAAATGTAGCTCAGTTTTCCAGCTACATTCTGGTATGTAACATGCCTAGGAGTCGATACCCATAATTGGGTCACATAGGCGAAAGATGAATAAAATACCGGATTTGGGGAGGGCGCTTATTAGAGAAAATACAGTTTCATAATTCCTGGCAAAAACTCTCACAACTTCTACATAACGTAAAATTGAACAGACAAATGTTTTAAACAAAAAACTGCCGTATTTCCTCTAATAAGAGCCCACGGGCGCTTATTTTTAAAACCCCCCAAAATCTGATAATTTTGGGGTTGATCTCAAAATTTTGTGTGAAATTTCAAAATGTAAAAGGTGTAATCGGTAGAAATCGTGGGAGTTAAGAATATGCATTGAACAGCTTTGTAAAATATTATCTCTTGGCTGAGATATAGGTGTTCATAGTCAGGGGTGGGCTCTTATTACAGCATCGGAGCTTATTTAGAGGAAATACGGTACATAAATTCCAGAGATTCGATACAGAAAACTGAAAAGCATATTGTTAATCAAGCAGAATATAGCTTTTGTTTAATTCAGTTTAACTTGTTTCACGATTTTGTGGCCTTAAACTAGCGAAAATAAGGAAGAATCAGCAATTTAAAATTTTTTCAGCATCAAGGGCTCAAAATCAGCCAAATGCTGAAAAATCGGCCGACTTGGCAACCCTGATATAAGATCTCTGATGGCCACACCCAAGGGACGGTCTTATATCTAAACTCAACTTTAATTGACCTGCCATCTGGGCAGGGGCGTACGTAGGGGGGGGGGGCAGGGGTGCACGTGCCCCCCCCGTCAGATTTTTCCGAAAACGGTGTAGGTAAAATGGCCTCGAAAATTTGAAAAACGGTGTAGGTAAAATGGCCTGAAAATGGCCTGGTGCCCCCCCCCTTCAGAAATTCCTGCGTACGCCACTGCATCTGGGGGTGGGTCTTAGAGGTCCGTTGATTCGAGCTAGCATTGAATAGAACTGCAGATTTTCTTAGCAGTTTAGCCGAATTTGAGCCAAAAAAGAGTAAGTATAAACATATATATAATAATAATATATATATATATAATGAATATTTTCATTGGCACGATTTATGCCATTGATATATCGGCACCGCTAGAATACTATCTGATTTCATAGGTCAGTCTCTTCACAACGATTATTCCTATTTTAGTCGTGTTGCAGCCAGAGTGCTTGACCACCTCACAGAACCTATGCGTCGATTGCATCTGGATGAGAAGGAGTATGTTGCCCTCAAAGCAGTCGCCTTCTTTGATCCGAGTAAGTCAAAGAAAATCATAATTTATCTTTTTATTTATCAAAGGACTTTTTTTTTATCAAAAGATGGTTTTTAAACATTTTGGTGCAATCTAATGTGGTAGAATCTGCGGTCAGACACCTTTTTTACAACTTCTGATTTTGACGACTTTTGTCGAATTTGATTGGCCAGTCTAGTCCTATGATAAAATTTGCAAGGATTCTGATTTCGCACGTCACTTTTTAAATGTGCGATTTTGAACAATAGATTGGGCAATAAAATTTGGCAAAAGTCGTATAATCATGATTAAAAAACAGGGTCGGACCCAGAGAGGATCGGCCAATCAGGACTTCACTGTAATCGATCATAACTAGTTAAATCCAAAATCGGTGCACTGACAATTTTTGCTTACATTGGAAGTGCATGATCTCCTCGCGCGATATTGAGAATCCCAATACAGTTGCGGACAATTTATAGTATACGATGTCCGTATTTTTGTATTTTGAAGTTATTTGGTGTAAAATAATTGTTTGGCTGAAAAAGTAAAACAACAGTTTTGCAGCATTTTTCCTCCTCTACAAAACTGTAACAATGATTTTTGCAACAAGTTTTCATTTTTCTCACTTTTTGATACTTCTATCAGGGCCGATCATATTTTCGCGCGACAATTGATAGTATACGATTTCTTTTTTCAAGCTAATTGATTTTATTTTTTGTGTAATTGCAATTTTCAGTAACTATTTTCAAGCCCCGTTTCTTAGCTACAATTTGATAAGTCAAACTTATTTTTCGGTCATTCTGGAAAAAGTTATGACCATCAAGATAAAAGCGTCGATTTCTAGTCAAAATAAAGGAAAATCTAAGGAAAATGATTGTTTAACCACATAAATAATAGCTTTTCTCAAAAAAAATTGATGAAAAAATGACACTTAATGCACCATCCAAAAGCTCTTTGATTTCTCTACAAAATGACGTGTCGATTGTTTTTTTAGAGAAACACAGGGCTGAGAAACGATCGTTGATACTATACTATTAATTGTCGGGCGAAAAAATGATCGCCCCTGATAGAAGTATCAAAAAGTGCGAAAAATGAAACCGTGCTGCAAAAATCATTGTTACAGTTTTGTAGAGGAGGAAAAATGCTGCGAAACTGTTGTTTTACTTTTTCAGGCAAACAATTATTTTATACCAAATAACTTCAAAATACAAAAATACGGACATCGTATACTATCAATTGTCCGCAACTGTATACCATTCGATAGAGCTTCGAAAATCATCATTCGACATAAATATTCGTTTTTGCCATGAAGTCGTTCTGTAAAGGTAAATAGCGGTTGGAAAGTAGGGTTATAACCATGAATCTTTATCCCATTTCAAATTTTAACATTAAATATGTGTTAGGTTGGCCGAGTGGTTAGTGGATTTAGGTTCGAGTTTGAGTAACTCGAGCTTGAGCTCAAATAATTTATTTGATGAAATAAATTACATACAAGTGAGGTGATTTTGGAGATATTTCAGTTTTTGAAGGCTACTCAAGAGCTCAAGCTCGAAACTGAACTCACTAACCACTCTTCCAATAACACATGTTTCAGGCCAACATTTTAAAAATATAAAGATACATTTTTTTCGCTCTACTTTCAAACCGCTTTTTACCTTTACAAAACGACTCTATGGCAAAAACGGATGTTTATTTCAAATAATGATTTTCGAAGCTCTATTGAATGGTATATCGGGGTTCTCAATATCGCGAGGGTAGGTCATGCACTTCCCGTGTTAGCTTAATCATTCATTATATGGCCTTAATTTTTTTTAAAGGACCATGGTTTTTGCGCTCAATTTTTTCCTAATCATTAAACTCGTATACTGATTTTTCAACTTGGTTTCTAACAAAACTATATCTAAAACTGAATTCTAGGCCTTGTTTTGTTAGAAATCAAGTTGAGAAATCCGTACACAAGTTGAATGATTGAGGAAAAAATTTGAATTGGCGGGGACAACCGCTGCGCGAAAAAAACCATGGCTCTTTAAGTAGCTAAAGGAGTGGAGGAATCAGCCAGTGAAATAGAGAAGACCAGAGAACAGGTGCTGGACGCCTTTGAATACCATGTGACCAGGGTTTCGCCACACAGTGGAATGCCTCTTCGACTCGCAAATTTGTTGCTTCTGCTTCCTCCCATCATGGCTATAGCTCGTGATTTGGTGGAAGAAGCTCAGCTGGCCAAACTGTTTGGACTGGCCAATGTGGACGAGCTAATGGCTGAGCTATTATTGCCCGAAGATGCAGAAAACAATACATATAGTCATTTGCGTACCAGTGTTGCTATTGGATCGCCGGTGTGCAGCCCATTTCCAGGTAACTACTTGGAACAAAATGGATGAATAATATAAAAAAGTGGGGAATGGCGATTTATGTTGAGAAACACAGAATTATTCAGAAGAAATTATCAAAAATTGCATAAGTACCGTAGTTTGCCTGTGAGATGGGTCCTTATGACAATCAGCATGGGCCAAAAATTGGAACCGGAAGTCACACTAGGCGTGGACTTTTAATAACAGGAACAGCGCCCCCGTTTCTGCCTAAAATAGTCACCTATCAGCACCAGTGGAAACATGGACCTAGCAATCAAACCTATCGCGTGTGCCAAAAAATACGACTGACATTCGACTCGCTACAAATTGTGACTCGCTACAGTTTTTTCGAATTGGCGCGTTTTGGTGCTCAGTCTGGGACACACGTTTGAGTCCGTCCTAACGTTCGCTGGCCTACCCTTGCCTAAGCCTAAGGCCTAAGTTGAAAAAATTTAAAAGAACATGCAAAAAACAGTCAAAAAAATGAAATTAAAAAATTCAAAACTGTAGCGGGTCACAATTTGTAGCTAGTTGCAATTTTACCAAAAATACTCATGCAAAAATAGAGAATTCGGGCAAAGTTTCATGGATACTCGTAGATATAGATTGTGACCGCCAGCTTGATGTAACAAAAACTTTCTTCAAAGTGGAGGAAACAAACTTTTTATGGTTTTCAGCACTTAAAACGTTTAGGACCAAAGTGATCAGTTGGTTTTTCTGGCGCAAAATTTCTCGCTGATAATTTTTGACTTATACACAGGGTGACCAACTAAAATTACAAAAAGGTGGCAAATTTTTTCCGAAAGGTGGCATTTAAGGCAAAATTTTTCTAAAAAGGTGGCATTTAAGACAAAAAAATCTAGAACACTGATGAAAAAATGCCACCTTTCACTTTTCAAAAAGGTGGCAAATGCCACCTAAAGGTGGTACTTTGGTCACTCTGCTTATACATGTTGGTGGCTTTGAAAATCGAAAGTGGGTCAAAATGGCCTCTGAGTTTGTTTGCTTTCTGAAAATGGTTAAGTATTTTTAAATAGATGGTACTCTGAAAAATCTATAGTTGAGTTTGGCAAATAATGACTTTAACGAAAGCTGAAAATCTCCTCTTTCTGATGATACCATTTATTCAGCAATGAATCGCGTTTTTTATTTATGTAATTGGTTTTGTTTATACCCAGTTATTTTTCAAAAAAGAATCAACACCTATTTTTAGTTATAAATGTGCTGCCAGAAGGAAACAAAAAACAAAATCATATATTAAAAGATAGCTCTGCATGTAAGTTTTAAAATGAGGTATAAAGAAAATCTGAATTTTTTGAAAAAATTGACATAGCAATTATGAACAGATTTTACTTAAAAAACAATTTGATGTAAAACTTTTTTGCCATGCAAATCTTCAATTCTAACGCCGGGTTCTTACTCAGCGTAGTCTATTTGCTTAAAAACTGCTCTTAAAATTATTAAATTGCTGTCAAATTTCAAATTCCGCTCAAGACTATAAAGATTTGAACTGGAAAAGTTCAGTGTTTAACATTTGTTATCTTGAGCGGGATTCGAAATTTGACAGCAATTTAATAAAATTAAGAGCAGTTTTATAAGCAAATCGACTGCACTGAGTACGAATGCGGCGTTAGAATTAAAGATTTGCCTACCAAAAAAGTTTTACATCAAATTGTTTTTTAAGTAAAATCTGTTCATAATTGTTATTCCATGGTCTTTTAAAGGGCATCGACTTTTCATGTCGAAAAGTCGAGAATTTTTAACTTTCGGCGTCCGAACCGACTAGTCGTGTCGAAATATTTCACGCGTGAAAAACCCTAGATTTATTCTTGAGAAAAGCAAAAAATTGGTGTTTGCTCAGTTTACCCTCCCCTTGGTCTCGCCCTCTGCTGCGTTTTTTTTTTAAGTTTTTAAACTACATGAGGAACCAGGTAAAAACCTGAATTTTTTCTGTTTGGGAAAAAAACCACATTCCGACAATTTTAGTGTGCTAAAAACTACTGTATAGAAATTTATTTCTACCACATTCCTTATTTAAAAATGTTACTTCCCGTAGGAGTTGAGGAAAATTAATAGGGCTTTGTTTAACCATGGTCTAGCCAATGCATAGCCTTTCAAAACCGAAAAAACTTTTTATTTTGCGAAATGCTATAAAGTTTTAAAGTTTTGTGATTTTCAGACTCGGTGAACCATCCGGATGTGAAACCGCAGTCAGCAGCCACGACCTCTGGACAAGTAGCCATGGGGATGGGAGCCAACAGTAGACTGACCACCACGAATACAGCAACCACTTTGGTAGCTCCCACACCTATATATCCCATGCCTTTTGGCCTAAACTTGCATTCTCCGCTGGCTTCTCCTGCTCAAATGAGTGCTGCCAACTCACCTCTGACTTTGTTGATGGGTATGGGCAGTCCACAAACGGCTGACAGAACCAATGGACCGTTTGTTAATCCTGCTGCTAGCATGAACAATTTGTTTAGCAAGTAGATATGTGGTGTCAATGCAGATTCTATTAATGTAAATTATGCCTTTTAATGTATTAAAAAAAAAGTTTATGAAAATAAATTATGTTTTCTGAAAAAGATCAGGGCAATCATGGAACTTTATTATTTCCTCCAAATAATATTTCCTCCAACAGTCCCCAACACGGGAAATTGTTGTTCAAACAGTGTTTTTTTGCGATGGAAACAAACGTGTTTTTCCCCCTACAACACAATTTCTTTTCAAAAATTCAAAGCGGCGCTGAAAATAATCATAGCTTTTTCACTTAAAATCATGATACAGTCAAATCTCGGTTATGCGGCACTCCTGGGGACCGGACTCAGACTGCCGGATAAAAGAGGTGCCGGATAACGGGAGCAATAAATTTGACAGGTAAGAAGAGCGGCTTTAAGTGAAAATTTGACAGGTAAGAAAATGGTGGGTTTTTTGTGTTGGACGCTGGTTGTCAAGCCCTTTACAAACAGGTTGCTGCTCATGTATACTCATATAATAGATTCCAGCGGTCATTTGGTATATCACAGTCATAGCTATGTCTTGCAAAAATTTCTTCTTGCTTTCGAACAACATATCATAGGATCACGTCATTGAGAAGATTTTTGAACTGCTTTTTCGACCGTTTAATAGAAAACTGCTGGCTCCACGAGAATCAGCGTGAAAAGTTCTCCTGCGAACGGCAGAAGTTACGATCGGGGAATTTAGCCGAAATGACCCTCGATACAAGGACACTCGATTTAAGGACACCCTTGATTGAAGGACAGCACATTGGCGGTCCCGGCTTATTAGATTCAAATTCTAGGAAAATTTTATTTTACTGTTTCTTCAGTAACCCAACCAAAAAATGTGAGTCTTAATTATCAAAGTTTGAAAATTCCATCGAAAAAGAAAGAAGAAGTAAAAATTTGTACCGTAAAAAATTTGGCCCTAGTTTACATACGGGATGTTTTTTTTTGCCTTGGTCCCCCCTATGGTTTTTTCTTAAAAGAAATCTATGCAAGGCGTAATTGTTTTCAATAAACTACTTATCCTTCAATAAACCATTCAACAATCACAAATTTTTGAGATCTGCTCCAGGAATTTTTCTAGATAGCTCCATCCTTTAGCACGGCAATTTTGTCGGAATACGGATTCAGCAATGTAGGACGCCAGCAGTTTGTCGCTTGTGCCATAAAGACGCTTGATTTTATGTTTAATGTGGGCCCAAAAACCTTCCGACTTCTTTGTATGTACCCTCATAGGTAATCCCTCTTCAATTATCGTTCTTAAAGCAAAATAATTCAATTACGTTTTAGCATAGTACGCACTAGGGTTGACCAATGGTCAATTGACCGTCAATTGACCGGTCAATTATTATTAATTGACCGCTCAATAAGAAATCGGTCAATTGTTCCCCGCTATTCACGAATTTATTTTACGGCCTATCTGCATTTTCGCTTCATTTTTATTCCGTTTCATCACGTAAAATGGATGAGTAGTGCAAAAATCTCCCACTAACGAACGCTCCAGAAACTGGGCTATAGTCAATTATCCCAAATTGGGATTCCCAATACAGTCAACTATCGCCTAAATCGACGCTTTCAGTATAGTCAACGGTCGCAATACAGTCAAAGATCGCATACAGTTACTGATCCTAAAAGTTAACTCTCCCAATAATGCTAATAAAAGAGTCTACAAACGAGAGTTTATTTGTGTACTCACCGCCCACTCATCACAGCATGGCTGGACTTCCGTGAATGAAGCGTTTACGTCAATAAGGGGTTAAGTAATCGCACGCCAGTGGCCACCTATGGCTTTTGCACAGGTCCAAGAAATATCCCTCGTTATCCTTCTTGCAAGCAGTCTTGGGGAATCCTTAATTTAAGGCTTCGACTCCGGCTCCTGCTCCGAGCTTTTGAAAAATTCGCTCCAGCTCTGGCTCTGGCTCCGAGCTTTCAAAAAATTCGCTCCAGCTCCGGCTCCAGCTCGGAGCCGGAGCTGTCCCAAGACTGGTTACAGGATAGAGCACAAATAAATTCATTGGTTTATTTGTGGTTTTTACCACAGGAAAGTTTAATTTTCGTTACTTGAGGCTCTCTTTTAGTTCGTGGAGTTCAGACGGGTGTTTTGTCGTTGAAGTGACGAAAGAAATTCTTCTTGAGCGCGATGTTTGTTGAGCATACACTGCACTTTCCGTTGGAAAATACTTTCTCAACAAGAGCATATAGCTCTAAATACCGGGAGATTAGATTGATTAAATGCAACATTCATCACATGCCTTGTTATCGCATCCTTTTTCTGGTTTGCTCCTTAGATTCTCGATCATCTCATGGGGCTAATATGCTTTGAAAGCAGATCAAAATAACCAAAATACAAATCAATTTCATTGTTCAATTATTCACAAGCCAAATCATTAGTTCAGCAAAATGAACCAATTTACTTGGCGCCGAAACAAAATGTTAGATTTACACTATTTAAAATTAAATTTTCCTAGTTTCTAGCCTCGGCTCCGAAAAAATTTTCAGCTCCGGCTCCAGCTCCGAGATTTATAATTTTCAGCTCCAGCTCTGGCTCCGGCTCCAAGCTTTCGAAAAATTCGCTCCAGCTCCGTCTCCAGCTCGGAGCCGGAGCTGGAGCCAGAGCTGGAGCCGGAGCTGTCCCCAAGACTGCTTGCAAGTAGGTGCTCTAGAATAATCATACTTTTTTCGATTATTTTGGATTTCGATTTTTAGGGCATTTTTTGAAGGAATTCAGAAATTCTGATATTCATGATGTCAATGTAACTTTTCATTCTGCACAATTTTTTCTGAGATTGCAACATCGAGTTGTGGAGAAAATATGTCTTTGCAAACACATTAGAAATGGATAAAAATGAGGCTAATCCTTTCTAATGACAAATCAGCTTTTTAGTGACATATTGTGTTGATTGTATTGTCATATCGAGAACAAAACTTGACATTACGTCTTTTTTATAATTTTAGTCACAAACATTGATGCTGATTTTAAAATGGCTAGTAGAGTCTATTACAGTGTTGTTCTCGAGACACAGAAAATCAGTTTTTGCAGAGTTGTTCACCATGAAATTCTGTACCTGAATAAACATCTGTCCCGGTCCGTCCTGTGTCAAAAAAAATTGAAAAAGCATTTAAACGAAAAAAATTTCAACGCTAGAGTAACCTGAAATTCTGACACTGAAATCGTGTTCAGCATGCTTCATTTTCTATGTGAACTGCTCTTAAAAATTAAAAGTCATCGTCAAAATTTGAATTACTCTCGAGACAATAATTATTCAAATATATTTTACAATTGACCGCTTTTCGGTCAATTGCTGTCAATTGATCGATCAATTGACCGGTCAATTGACCGAGTTTTATTTGACCGGTCAATTGGCCAACCCTAGTAGTACGCACCATATCAGCGCTATAAAAATTTAAAATAATTCAAAAAACCATAGGGGGACCAAGGCAAAAAAAGCATCCTGTATGTAAACCAGAGCCAAAAATTTCATACAAACCAAATTTATTTTCGAAACAACCAAAACACCTTGTATAACAAATTTACATGTGACATAGGTATAAATAAATCCACAAACGTAAAAAAAGTTAAAAGTTATATAGACAAAATATGGAGATATGATATTTTTACAATATAGTCGAAATAAATATATTAGGTGATTTTTGAAAATTGTTCTACTTCATAACAAAAAAATACGCATGTTTACCAATAATTGTTTTCTTTTCTGCGAAAATATGCACGCAAAATACGAGTTTTTGCCGGTTCGCGGAAGCCTTTGACGTCTTTAGTGTCTTTATAAGCTACCCGGCGTATAAAAAGTAGTAGAATCATCAGAAGGTACGAAACGCCCTCACAACATGGTTAGCAAGGAAGATGCATCCGTGGTCCTTGAACCTGCAGCATTTTGTGGTGGAGGCAGTCCCATGCTGGCTATATTGCCTAGCATAGCTGCCATACTTGCAGCCGCAGCAGCTGAGGAAGCAGCGTTGGAGGTCGGCGACTCCTCCTGTTTGATAGATATATGAGGAGCCATCCTGGCGAATATAGAATGAGGACCACTTGAACTGTTCATCAACTGACTAACGGTTTGGGCAAGACTGTTCTGGTTATTTGGTGCCTAAAAGTCAAAAAATTTTAAAGGTATTTAAAGATTTAATGGAAAAATCAGTGAACTTTTGGTTTGCGTGGCTTTTATCAGGATTTTTTGTTTTGCACTGTGCTTTTGATTATTTCAAGCCTAGTCAACTTATAGCCATACTAAGGCTTAAAGTCCAAAATTAAGGTCCTCCAGTACTCATAATTTCTGAATTGAATACCCCAATTTCGATAAGGGCTCGAAAATTTATAGTCCTAATCAAAATTTGAGTACGCGACCTAAAGTTTCACCCAACTTGAAAATATCAAGTGCATGAGAACTCTTATTTTAGCTCTCCTCCCCCTAATAAATAAGTGCCTTTTTGATGGAAAAAATTAGGGAATTCCGAAAACGTGATGGTTGAAAAACATCCAGCCTCTTTTGTGAAAAAAAACCACGATTTTCTCGAATAAAATCGATATTTTCGTGATTTTTGGAAAAAAGTGCTATAAAAAGTATGAAAAGTGCTATTTTTAGCAAAATGCACATACAGGCGCAGAATTTCGTACTCTTTCATCAGGCAGAGGCGATTTCAGAGAACGTGATGGTATAAAACCGCAAGCCTTTTTCATGAACAAACACCGATTTCTCGAATAAAAGCATCAAAAAAAATTTCTGAATTCCCACCAAAACCTTTTATCGGACCTTTTCGGACTTTTTGAAAAGCCGTGGTAAAAACAACTTCTAACAGCCAAATTTCACCTGTTGCTGACTGGAATGTTGCTGACCTGCTACAGAAGTAGGTGTGGAATATGATGGAGTAGCCAAGTGCTCTTTGATAGAAGCGGGGGCTGAGCTCTGATCATTCAGATCGTCCAAAATGAATTCCGAGAGTAGGGAGTCCACTTCTGCCAAGCCGAAGAACTTGGTCAGGGTCATGTTCTCGATCAATAACTGGGTCAGAGCCTTCAGGGCTGGAGCTAATAACAGGATGTTGCCGTAGCGAGTGGGTGCCTCTTCAGGTGACTGAGCCAGAATTATGGAGTAGAGCGCCTTCAAGACTCTATTTCTGGCCTCTCGAATCAAGGTTTGTGATGTGGCTGAGAGTCCTTTGGCTTCTGGATGCAGAAAAGCTAGGGCCTTTAGGCACACGAACTCCTGTTCTCGCATCTCCAGTTGTCGCATCGGCCAGACAATTTCATCTAGCACACGAGGTGTGATGTTAGAGGTCTTGAAGGCAGCAAATCCATTGCTCAGATCAGCTGCTAAAATTCACAGGATCTTATAAGTTTTAGAAAATGAATATAAAAGAACGATTTTGAAATAAAATTTTGATAAAAAGAAACCCTAACCAATATAAGGCCATTTTAATTAAAGCAATTTAGGAAAAAAATATGCAACTCTGAAAAGGTACTTAAACTTTTAGATTTAATGCAAACATGGCATTATACCAGGGATGGGAATTGTACTTTTTAAAAAGATTTGTTCTTTTTTCGGGACCCCAAATCTTTTTTATTTTTGAAGTTTCACGTCAAAAAAAATTTTTCGCTTCAAAATGATAAGCACTGGATAAAATGGCACTTTTTGACGAAAAATGACCAGATTGTACTCTTTTTGGCCAAATGTACTTTTTTCCAATTTCATTCTCATCCCTGCGTTATACGCATAATGGAAATTCCAAAACTGCAGGATAAATTATCGTAGACAATTCTGGCTTGTAATTTTATATAAAAACGGAAGTCGTACCAGGTTGTTAGGAAAGTCCTGTCAGGACATTCATTCGCAGCAAAACTTTCGGATGGATTCCGAAATTTCGCTATTTATAGAAACACGAGCAAAGCAATCGTATGAGTTTCACATTATACGTCAAATGGGCCGAACAATGCGGTAACATATCATTTTCTTCTGTCCAAAGCACTCCTAGACCCAAAATTTGATGCTGAGTCCGATTCCAAGATGATTAAATTAAAAACCTTTTGTATTGTTGTGCATTTTTTGTTTTTTTATCAATCAAGTCTTAAAATATGCTCATTTCTCAAATAAATAAAGGGTTAAAAGTGTTTTTGACGCTGGAATCGGATTGAGCGTCAAATTTGGGTCTAGGGGTGCTTTGTATAAAATAAAACATTGATGCACTTATTCGGCCCATTTGACGTATAAAGTGAAACTCATACGATTGTTTTGCTCGTGTTTCGATAAATAGCAAAATTTTGGAATCCATCCGAAAGCTTTGCCGCTAATGAATGTCCTGACAGAACTTTCCAATCAACCTGGTAGAAAATTCGACAGCCTTAACTGTTACCCTACCATCAGAGACTTAGCGAAAAAAAATTCAGGGGGGGGGCGCTAAGGCTCGGTTACCAAGTGCAATGTTTTTCAATGGAAAAAAGTTATTTAAGTATTTTTTTATTTCAATGTGACTAGCCCCCAGATCCGCCTGAGCCATTGCATCCTGAACCACTGCCACTAGCATTCTGCTGTTGGTCTCTGCTCATGTTGAAGCCATTGTTGAAGAGGCAAACTCGAGTTGTGTCGGGAGACCTAAAGGCAGGCATCAGGATCAGGTGTTGAGGAGCATAATTCTTGAGCAGGATGATCTTGTCTTCCATGGACAGGTCTGGGAATGGCGCCAGGTTCTTAGCCCACTCAACCATTAACAGTAGGGTGGTCCGTGAAATCTAAAATTGTAGGTAAATATATTTATTACAGAATAGTTCTTGCCTCATTCAGGTCATCCACGGTGCATGACCGGACTGGCTGGCTGAAGGCAGATGAAGTGGGGCTGTCGGCTGAAGAAGCGCCTGGAATATACACTAATTAGGTGATTTTTATTGGAAATATTGCTTTGAAAATCTAATAATACTCTTGATAAAATTTTTGTGTATTTTTGACTTTTTTTCAATTACAGTCAATCCTCGCTCCTCGGGACCGGCCGTAGGGTGTCACTATAGCCATACCTGCACGCTCGAAAAAAACGGCGCCGACCCGGGCGCCAGGCCTTTCAAGAATCGGCGCCGGGCGGCGGCGCCGCCGCCGGCGCCACTTTAAAATAGGCGTCGGATCGGCGCCGGGGTTCCTTGAAAATTTGCGCTGGCGCCGGCGCCATCCTGGCGCCGGCGTCCTAAAAGAGGGGCGCCGGGTTTATGATATGTGTTAAACTTAAAATTTTTTGTTTTATTGCTGTCACGATATACGAAAAATACTAAAAAAGCTTTAAAATTCAACAAAATATTTAAAAAATACAGTACTGCGGTGGTTTCTCGGAGCTGGGCGCCGCTGCTAATAGGGCGCCGGACGCCGGCGTCTGAAAGTGATGAAATTTTGCCTGGCGCCGGCGCCGGCGCCCGTGCAGGTATGACTATAGCGGGTGTTTTCAAAAAACTTCTTCAAAAGTGTCACTATATCGAGGGTTTTACATATGGTAATACAGTCAACTGTGGATTTCATGTATAAACCAAAAGTTCATTCCGTCCAGGGTCTAACACTTTTTGACCTAATTTTAAAGTCGTTTGACAGCTCTGATGCGTCCGTAATATCAAAAATATATAGATTTCGCTGTTCGAAGGTTGGTCAAGGAAACACTATAAATTCGCCATCCAGACTCGCAACTCCGGAATCAACGTACACATTTTTCAGGATTTAAATTGTGAGTTGCGGGCCTAAATAGCGAAACAATAGTGTTTTTTGAGAGAAAACCGAAACTAATACATTTCATTAAAGAAGTCAAAAGAATAATGCCGAGAAACTGAACTACAATTGCGAATATTAATCAGAACTGTAGGACAGTTTTGAACTGTACTAAAGTTTTTCGGCATGATATACATCATTGGGTTGAATAGTGGCAGAAAAAAAACAGAGCAAAAACCACGTAATTGATATGGAAGAAAATCATGGAGAGCTTAAGATTCGTTTTTAAACGAAATTTCACTTAAAGTTGCAACTTTAATTAACAAAACTTGACATGTGTCACTTATCGAGGGTATTTTTATTTGTTGGGACCGGCCTGGGTGTTCCTATAGCGAGGTGTCACTATAGCGGGGGTTGACTGTAGTAGAAATTTCGACCTAAAGCCACTACTGTGTAACTTGTCGAATAATTCTAGAAGTTTGCAAATTGACTATTGCCAAGTGACCCTAAGTATAGCTCCAAGTGACAAAGTTATTAGTCCCAAACCAGCGGAATTTCATAATTTTTTATGCAAACTTTCCAATCCAAAAATTATCTACCAGCCAGTCCTCCTGGTTGTCCATCTCCAAACAATTGTTGGTGTGCATTGGAAGAGGATGCAAGCATAGAGTTGCGGTAACGCATACTCATCTCCTGATTGACCCTTGCCTCCAGCTCCATCAGAGTGTCAATTACATCGGTGCAAGCTGTGGGTTGAGATGCACAGTTAACTCCTGCCCCTCCCTCATTAGACCCAGGAGGCATTTGACCTGCATTTGACTGGGGAGAAGAGTCCCTCCTCCGTTTGGCGGGTGAGCCAATGGAGTCTCGCTCAAACTGGATGGCCTCTCGTTTCATGCCCGCATTTAGACATTTCTGAAAGCGGCAGTACCTGCAGGCACATCGGAAGTTCTTGTCTATGACACATTGCTTGTTGAAGCGACACGTGAAGCGCTGGTTGCGCAGGATGGTGCGGCGAAAGAAGCCCTTAAAGTATTTATTTAATTAAAATTCACGAATACTAGAAAATTAATAACAAAAATTGGACTCACTTTGCATCCATTGCAACTCACTGTTCCGTAATGTAAAAATCGGCGCTGAAATAGGCAAAAGAAGCTGGGAAAAAGTAATTTTTACCCTAGAGCAGACACCATTGCAGCGTCCCCACATTTACATGTCAATACAAAACAGCTCTTCCATTTTTCTCTTATGTAAATAGTGTAGTTATAAATACCGTATTTTCTCTATTAGGCCGACATGTCGGATTATTTCTCAGTCACCCGAAATCCGAAAATTTTGCAGTCAATCTGGAAATTTTTTGGGTGAAAAACTAAAATCCGAAAAAGCGGAATCAGCAGAGCTTTATAAAAGTCAAGACTATGCAAAAAAGAGATTTGCAAAATATTTATACGGCCCAAAGATACAGACCGGCAAAGCAGGGGGTGTCGGGTTATTGGAGACTGTCGGCCTATTAGAGAAAATACTGTGGTTAAAGCAAAGTACACGTAGAGACTGCTGTATTTCGCTATAGTTATATCAATACATGTATGATCATACCGTATAACCTCTTTTAATCCCCCAGGGGGATTATTAATCAACCCTCCTCGGAGGGTGGGGGATTATTAGAGCGTGGGGGATTAATAGAGGGAGGGCGATTATACTTCAACCTTTTCAGCGCCGAAGGTGCCGCAAATTTTTTTAAAACGTTATTTTGAAAATTTTAATTCTAATTTATGGAATTGAAAATTCCGCCTATATTTTTGTCTCACGTGTATTTGACGTCTTAATTTTCGTCTCACCTTTCGCTTACTTTTTTCTTCCACATGATTTTGTATATCCAGAAAGCTACTTTGCGTTCAAAAGTCCACTTCAGCTGTACAACTGCTCTCCAACAAAGCCAGACCATAAGTCCTAGTGGCGCGAAAGTCTTCCCACCATTCCTTCTCGTTGCGTTTGGTAGCGATGCCGAGTCTATCCACTCTACGCAACGCCAGTTTCAATATTCCGTACATACTATTAGTGATCTATCAATCGCAGAAGTTGAACAGGTTTTTCGACCCTAGCGATGCAAATGCTTAGAACACAAATAATTAAATCATTCGTTTTTTATACCATTTCGGTACATTACAAACTGTTAATGGTTAGTTTCGATATTTCTCTTTAAGTATCAACGCAATTATTTGCTTTGCGCCTTCAACAAATCCGTCAATGGATCAGAGGATATACAAATAGCGGGCTTTAAACCAAGTGGGCCAATTGAATGGCCTTGACATTTTTTTTCAAGATTAGAGAAAAACTAAGTCGAGATTGGCAGGACATTAAAAAAATAAGCCCCTAGAATGTTGACGAAAACTAGATTTTATCAAAAATATCAATGAAAATAAGCTGTTCGATAGTGTTTGAAATGAAAGCTGAATTTTATTGGTTCAAGGCCTCGTTTGTGAAAAAAAATCATTAAGTTTTAACATGGAAATTAACTAGTAAAATGTTAAAAAAAAGCAAGGTCACCTCGAAAATCGGAGGGGGGGGATTATTAGAGGGCGGGGATTATTATTCGACCCCTCTCGGGGTGGGGATTATTAGAGGGTGGGGTTTAATAGAGGGTGGGGATTAATAGAGGTTATACGGTAACTATATATAGTTATATAATATATAATTCATCAATTGAACGTTTCCCCTGATTAAACGTCAACCATAGTCTGATTCCTTGTGTTTAATACACCCTCTGATTTAGGTTGCACAGTATAGTCTGCATTTTGAAAAGGACACTGTTTGTATCTTTCATTATTTGAACAAATATTGTGTGAGTCTCCCCTATGGCTCCATCTCCCAATGGTTGAAAATAATTGTGTTGCTCTTGGACACAACCATAATAGTTATATTATTATTTTTCAATTGAGGTGTTCATTCTTAACTTGACAATGAGCAGACGCTGCCTTTTATACACTTTTTTACATCACATGATATACTCACTGTTTTGTAGCTGAAATTATGATATTCCGAAATCTGAGTTATTGTTTGACTTTGAAAGTATAATGATGCAAAGTGCTTTATGGTGTCCGCCCTAGGGTAAAAGGAGAATGCATTTGTCTACAGAATTTTATTTTTAAAATTGGGTTTTGACAACATAGTTCTGTTTGCAAAAAAACTTAATATTTACGAGAAAATGCACTCTCCTTTTTGATGAACGTTAATAAATGGTCAAATAAAACTTATGAGTTCCAGTGGATTTGTCACCACACACAGCGCAGGGTTCTGACAGAGGGTCTACTAAAATCAGGACAAATAATTTGAATTCAACAAAGAACACACAAATGAATTCACCTAAATCCATTGTTGTATAAATATTTAACAGAATAAATTAGATTTGCAGTCGAATTTAAAAAGTCCTGTCTAATTAGACAAATAGTAGAATAATCAATTCAATGCAGTTTTAGTAGCGCTAGAAAATAGTATTAGCGAGTACAACTAAAAAAACTGTGGTTAAAGCAAAGTACACATAGAACAGCTGTATTTCGTGAATTACAACCTGGTCGGGCGGATTAGCTCATTGAATATGTTTGAATTTCTTTTATACATTTTTTGAAGTTTTTGCTACAAACTTGTAAACCCAACCTTGCTTGATATTACCAGATTAGACGAGATAGCCGAATTCAGTTGATATATAACCATAAATGTGGAAAAGAGATGGTTCACACATAATTTTAAAATTTTGGATTCGAAGGATAAACTTCAAAAACAACAAAAAATAATTTTAAAAATCTTTCAGAATAATAAAGCCGTCCTGCGTAAACTCAAAAATTCCAAATTGCCATTATCATAGACAGCAATGGTCTTTCAATAAAATTTAAAAAACCCCACGAGCTCGTGTTTTATGAACTTCCTCTCATTCCCACTTTTACTGGTTCAGTTATAGAGAATTAAAAATTTATTTGCTTTCCACTGCTTTCAAAATCATTAAGCTACAAAAATTGAACAAATAGCAAAATTCCCCATTCCCATACTCCACAGTTCAAACCATTGATCCCATCCAGGATAGACCCGGAAAAAAATTCACTACAAAAACAGCATCCGCAACATTGTTAACAACATCAGAAACAATAAAAACAATAACGCCGTAAAACAAAAAGAGAGCGATTCGCACCAAAGAATAAAAAAATAAATGAAAAAGTATCCAGTCTACACCTCCAGTACGCCAACCAAAAGAAGAAAAAAGAACGAGAACACAGTATAATAGAAGGCACCCACAGCCACAAAAAGGAAAGAAGAGAATAAAAAGCAGAAAAGACGCACACACATCAACCCAGCTAGCTGGCCTTAGCGTGCGTCTACCCTCACGCCCCTTGCCTCTCAGGCGGCTGTCCCACACTCTATTAAATAAAACAGACCCTAGAAGCTATTGCATTTACAGGGTTATTCAAAAAAAACAGCGGAATTTTAGTTAAGTATTTCTCATACTAATAAAAATACAATGCGAACTTTTTCAGCCAAGAATCTAAATAGTATTAGCCTTTCTAAATGGGCAGTAGGCGACTTTTAGATGAATTTCATAGCGAATTAGGTAAAGCGCTGTATTAATTGTGCTAACACTAGAAACTATGCTTTTTTCTTCAGATTGCGAGTTCGACCCCACCTCTGGACACCTTCGATTTTCCAATTTCTAAGCAAATTCTTTACATAAGTCATAAACACCATTGTGAAATTATACCTCTGTTAATAGGTGGGTGATATTTTATCGGCAACCAGGCCAAACTGGTACAAATGTACCAATTTCAGGAACGACCGGTAAAATAAATACACTTATGATTTTTAAGACTAACTGACCAATTATTGTAAAACACTTTAGCAATTGAGGTGAAAAAAGTATAAGACCCAGCTGGAAGTCAAACTAGAGTGCGGAATTGCTTTGCAAACCAATACAAAGAAACTGGTGCTAATCAAAAATTTCGCTGTTTTTTTGTAATCACCCTGTACAAACACACACACAAACAGGAGAAAATGATAAAAGGGCAGTATGTGCACATTAGAATCGATTGCTACCTACCTGCTTTCTAATACACACTACCTCCTTGGTTAGTTTGGAGAGTGGTGGTGATTGATTATAGAGCAGACAGCTAGAGCAACTTTCACTTATCTCTGCTTTGTGTGGGTCCCCCTGCCACGTGCCGTTCTTTCAAACGTTTTTTCCTCTTGTTCACCAAAAATTTTACGGTCTGATGTTGGAACAGATTTGCATGGATAATCGACCGAAAAGATTGAGAATAGACAGGAAGGAAAACTAGAAACGGATAAAAAAGAGATTACAGAATTTCAACCAATAAAAATTTTCTGTCAAGATTATAAAAAGAGTGTTTTAGCGATTCATTCAATCAACCTTTTTGAAAAAATGACACAAAATCTTACATTATTTATCATAAACCCCTCAACAATATGTCATTAGAATCCTGAGTCTTTGCCCTTTCTAAAACAATTAAACCTCGATATAGTGACACTCCAATAAAGTGACACCTTGGAGTCGGTTAGTTTGGTTTCGGCTAAAAAAAGACTAAAGTGCTCCACTATAGTTAAACTCCACCAGAGTGACAGCCCAAGGCCGTATATCGAGGGTTGACTGTAAGCTATAAATATCGCGCATGTAAAAAATACATAAAAATATCTGTGTACCAGATGATTTTCCGACACATTTCACGCCATTCAGATTTTGGTTGAGATATCAAGCCAAGCTGCCTTTTTTGAAAATAAGTTTGCAGAATTGGATTCTCCATTAAATTCTGCACCAGAATAGCCGGTCTTTCAGTCAGGCTTTCTCGTGTTAATATAGGAATTCGCTAAACCTTTTGCTGTTTCTCACATAGGCCTATTTCAGCTATTTCCTTTTTTCATGTCAAGCTATGTTGCGTTTGCTTAGCAACAATACACATTAGTGGTGTCCCTCAAGAATGTTAATTCACACTTAATGACAAAGGCAGGCACCATTTCGGCGCTACTATTTTTTAATGTCATCAAAAGCGTGAACTTTTTGGAATGATATAAGAACTTACGTTGTTATTAGTATCCTAGTGGACTTAATCAAATAAAAGTTAATACTCGAAAGGATGCCAGAAAGCGTGGCTACAATTTGAATATGAGGTTTATATGACCTTGCCTGTGAAATACGCCGAGAAAACTAAAACTCTAGAAAAGTTTCCAACATTTCAGAATTTTTTTGAAAGTTTTCAGAATTTTTAGAGCAAGAATGTACACAACTTTATCTTAAAATCTAGCCCTACTTTTATGGCGTCTTTTGAAGTATTTATTTATATATAATGAATTGCTATAAATTATTGATAAAACGTAAGTTCTAAAATGGTTCCGAAAATTAAAGTGTAATAATCCCACCATTTCATAAATATAAATAAATAAATAAATATATATATTTGATATTAGACACCTTTTTAGAGATAAATAACGTATTTTTGATATTTTCCAGGTTGAAGATGTGAATTTTTTGGCTCACTCGACTTTTGACAAATTGCAACTTTGCAAAACTACATTTGACAGTAAGAATGTTCTTATATTCTGCAAATGACAATAAGAATTTTAAGATACAGACCACTAAACGGGAATTTTTTTTATTCATAAATAATTTATTGCTCACGCATAGGATAAAGGGCGGTGACAAAGATTTCTTGTTTTTTATTAGAAAGCGCACTTAATTTTGCATCGAGTAGTGCGAAAAAACCTATCCCAGGACATCTGGCCAAAAGAAGTTAAATGGTGGCTACGAAATTTTGATTTTTTGAAAAATTCCCAGGCAAATACAGTATTGGCAATATGCCAATTCCGGAAATTCAGTTTTTAGTTAAAGGGGCATGCTCACCTGTTTAAATTTGTCCCCGCCAATTCAGAAAAGTTTCCGAATCATTGAACTTCTGTACTGATTTTTCAGCTTGGTTTCTAACAAAACAAGGTTGTTAAACCTAACAAGGCCAATTGTGTTAGAAACCAAGGAAATATCCGTACAGAAGTTCACTGATTCAGAAAAAATATTTAATGGCGGGACAAATTTAAGCAGGTGAGCATGCCCCCTTAGCATATCGTATTCTCTCTAATAGAGCGCACCCCCTCCCATAAGCAAAATAGAGGGTATTTTAGGAGTATGGAAGGCGTTTTTTTATTATTATTGTACTAGATTTTGCCCGCCCTACGGCGGGTTTTATTTTCCGCTTATATTTTCGTGTCATTTTCTAATTTAATTTCCTTGATTTTTCTGTATCGCTTTTAATTTACTTTCCGTCTATCTTTTCATTTCAACCGATTTTTAAATGCTTTTAAAAATCAAGAAAGGCTCGGATTTCACGGTTTAGTCTTTGATTCGTAGTTACATCACATACTTAAATGCCTAAAACAAAAAGTGTTTGCGCACCCTACGGTCGGGTTGTATATTCCGGTTCTTATTACGTGGATATCTTTATGAAACTATTTTATGAACAGATCATAGCTACACTTATTGTGTAGGAACCATATAAGTCTGTTTTCGCTGCTAAATTAATAAAAAATGCTCGCTTTGTTTTTCCATAGAAAGATTGTTGAAAACGAAACAGAACATTCTTATGACACGAAATCAATAACCTGAAGATAACATTTGATGAGATTTATAAACTTGCTTGAAATGTTTTTTTTACAGCGCTTCTTTATTCCGGACTTTGATATTCATCAACGTGCTTCAACAGACTTATTTGCTCTTCAGTAAGGCGAACAAAAGGTCCACTTCCCAATCCCACCACCGAGAATAGCAGCAGCGACCGTTTTGCTTTCAGCGATTGCAAGAGGATGCTGAGGATCCGATTGAGATATAGCATTACAGATCTGAAGTTTCTGATATTATTTGACACCCCAGTATTGAAAATCAGACCTCCGATACCTGATTCTCAAATTCCTTTGTCGGTTTTTCTAACAAAGCAAAGAGGACCAATCTTCAAGTTCTCGCGACATATTCGTATCCTTTCGGAGGCACGCTGCAGTAATTGAACAAAGAAAAACGGATCTTATGAAACCTGCTGTTGACGCTGTAGTATTTCTGCTAAGTGCAGGGATTCTTTTTCATCACAGCTCGACGGATCTTTATGGCTTCGGTGTTCTGAGCACGCTGCAGTACCGTTTTTGCCACACTTTGATTTTTTCGAGACTTCCGTGTTCGCTCCGAGTTAGATGCCGGTTGTTTTGGAAAAACTTCACTAACATCTACAAAAACCAAATAAATATTTCAGAATGGAGAAATGCTAATAAATTTACCATCAGAATCATTGTTTATAAGACTCATTTGTGTACCACCGTGCAAGTCGAAACCAATAGTTGATTCTAAGACAAAAAGGCCACCGCTCGGGTTCAATATAAGCTTAAAAAAATTAATCATATGTTTAAAAACAGACAGCTTAATAAAAACAGACAGCTTTTAGTATATAGGATGATGCTTCTACAACGTCCTGAATGCTGCATTCAAATTTAAGCTCTGACATCAATAGCATGGCTCTATGATGCTAGTAGACAAGGAGATAACAAAAAAGGCAACCTGACAGCTGTTCCAATGGCCGTTTACTTGACGTGAATCGTTCATTCCAAAAAAAATTCATTGACCACTGCTTTAAAGTCTTCAGAAAATATAACGACACCAATGCCACAGATGATAATAAAGACAATTAGATTCGCCGTTGAAAAAGCATAAGCGGTGCTGACTGGTCATGTTAAAGAGAAAAATGATTCTAGAACTTGTCCGTTATCCACTTATCGAATATTCATAATATTCCTTTTATCACCCTTTATATCGGGGTAACCAACAATTCCAATTCCCTTCAAATTCCTCTCAAGAGCTCCTCTCTGGCTCCGAGCCAGAGCGAGAGCCGGAGCGTTATACACCACTGATCGGACCGCTCCCAGCTGTAGCTCATGGAGAGGTTAGTTATAGAGAGAGTGGTAATTATTCGGTTGTACCACCCCCCCCACCCATTTTCTTCTTCTAGCCTCCTTCCCGTGAATACTTTTTCCTGTAATTTTCTGAAAAATAGTACAGTATTTTGGGCTCTATGTAGTTTTAAGAGTAACCCACTTGTATGGATTTAATCTAGTGTTCTCCATGTGGAACAGCACTCTGTAGCCAAATACAAATTCTGCGTTGAAAAAAAAACATTTTTCGGGAAGTAAAGTGTTAACAGCAACAACAACAACAACCTAAAAAGTAGTTTTATTTTTGGCATTGTGTTTTTTAATCCTTTTAATCCCAGTTTGGTGAGGTTGGAATGATTCAAAATAGTGGACCGATAAATTTTTTTGAATCGTTCCATTCTTCACTCGTTTTGCGTCAAATCTGATATTGTTGACCTATGCTACTTTTCAAAATTAGGCAGAAAGCTTAAAAAATCTAGACAGAGAAAATGTAAAAGTTTGTCGAGAAAGAAAAGACATGCTGGTCCCCGCTTTTTCTCCGTGTCGCGCACGGGCATGCCACTTTAACAAATTTCCATTCCTTCAAAAGTGAGAGAATTTAATATCTATACAGTCAAACCCGTTACTACTCATTTGCGCGAAACTCATTTGAGCGCACTCATTTGCGCGTACTCATTTGAGCGCACTCATTTGAGCGCACTCATTTGCGCGCACTCATTTGAGCGCACTCATTTGCGCGCAACTCATTAGCGCACACTCATTTGCGCGCATTCATGAGTGTCCGCCTAATTGTTCTTAGAAATTTTGGATTCGTGGTCCACATTTTTGAATTATAGAAATATTATTCACTGTTATTTCACCATTCGTCGGTATTTTCGCTCTGTATTATCGTGTTTAGTTTACGTCGATGAATATTAGCGTGGATGATGTCTGACTAGCTAACGTTCAGGCTCGAACTTAAAAACAGTTCAACCAGCTAATGAGGTATGCCAATGTTGTTTAGCTTCAGATTTTCACTCATCACCCTGATTTTTACTCTTTTCAGGGTCGTGTCGCTATCAAACAGAGGAGGGCGATACTCGATTGTCAACTGCTACAAATACAGAAAGTGTCGTGTTTAGTCGAGCTTTACAGTATCAACGTCTTTATTGGGGAAACGACGCTTCCTTTCTGTACGCTTCGCTATCTGACAAGTCTGCTGCGACATATGTGCGGATGTTTCAAGTTTTAAAAGATCTTGATCTTTAACCACAGTCAATTATGATCGGTGATTTTTTGTATGACATCATTCATGTGTGAAAAACCATTCATGTGTAATCCACCATTTAAAGTTTAGATTTTGATTTAGTTTTGATGGTTGGTTTTTGGTTTTTATTTTGATTTAATTTAGATTTTGAGTCTTCTGCCATTAACGCATCAAATGAGGTTTTCGAAGATTTCGCTATGAGCTATTCCCGTTTGATTGTCGAAGAACACATTTGCCGATGTTTAGGCAAGATTTGAATTTGTATTGTTCATCATTGAAATTTTATTGTTTTAGTCAAAGCACCTTCGCGCCCCTCATGATGATTCTAATACTCGTGAACTTTCACGGTGTCTACCGTCCTTGGCATTTCTTTTAGAACAAGATGTTGCTCGTCACTCTGATGAAATAAAAGAAGCCTTGCAAACTACGCCTTGTTTCAGGAACTAAACATTTAAAACAATTTACAAGGTAATAAACTGAAATTTCGAATTGTCTATTTGGTTGCTAATAAATTTTCTAGACTACGTTCTTTAGAGCTATATAGCATCACCTAGTCGAGTTTCCGTTTCTGCGGCAGGAAGAACAGGAAGGCTTTCACTCAAGTATGAGTCATGCTCTAGTCTGAGTGCTTCGACAATGGAAATATTTGAAATGCTTAGACTGGAGTATGTTCTTAGTTGAGTCTCAATAGAAATAAATTAGTCATTGTGTGGTTGGTTAGACCGTGATTCATGGTGGTGATCTCATTTGACTGTATCACCTTTTTTCCAGACATTTTCGAGTTTTTTCTTATGAACTTTACTCAAGTATAAGTCATACTCCAGTCTGAGTGTATCGACAATGGTAAATGATTGAAGTGCTTAGACTGAAGCATGTTCATAGTTCAGTATTATTAACAGAGTATGAATGAGTCAAGGTGTGAATGGTTAGACCGTGATTCATGGTGTGATCTCATTTGACTGTATCACCTTTTTCCAGACATTTTCGAGTTTTTTTCTTATGAACTTACTCAAGTATAAGTCATACTCCAGTCTGAGTGTATCGACAATCGTAAATGATTGAAGTGCTTAGACTGAAGCATGTTCATAGTTCAGTATTATTAACAGAGTATGAATGAGTCAAGGTGTGAATGATTCGACCGTGATTCATGATGTGATCTCATTAGACCGTATCACCTCATTCCAGAATTTTTGTCATTGTTTTTTAAAACACATATTTCTTGACTCATATTGTTAATTTTACACTAATCCTATTATTTTACTGCTAAATTTGAGAAATTTTTGAGAAGTTTGTGTTGTCCGTGTAATTGCTATTGACGGCTAATTTTTTTGTTTATAGCTATCTGATTGCCTAGAAAAAGACAAAAGCAGCAGCAAGAAGAAGCTTGGCGTGACAAAGACGGGCTTCGCAAGAGAAAAAATAAAGGTAGACGATTTTTTCAGCTCTGCAACTAATTGATTTCATTTATTGGAAAAGTGTGTTCTCGCGTGCCTGGACCGAGCGCAGGACTTCAGGTAGTGATAGTTTGCCTAGGCTTGGGGACGGGACGGGAATCCCGAAAATTTTCTAAATCCCGATCCCGAATCCCGCCGGCCCAAAGCTAAAATCCCGAATCCCACCGGTCTATTTTCCGTTTTTATTTAAATCCGAAAAAGTCCCGAAACTTATAAATCGCTTGTTTAAGGCGGTTAAAATGTTTTCACGATGTTCCGTATGGGTGTTTGAAAAAATGTGGAACGCAGCATTCACCAAAACAGCTTTTATCATTTTACAGTGCACTTCTGATGTAAAATCCCTTTCAAGTTCGTTGCTAGTCGGGTGCGACCCATTTGACTTAACTGTTTTAAATTTTTACCATAGTAATCAGCACAAATCGATTCCTAAAATCATAAGAATTTCGACTTTGCCTTAAGAATTTCGACTCCATCATAAGAATTTCGACTTTCCGATCGATTTCGTAAAAGGAAAAAGTTTAAATTTTACTTTTACTAGGGCCACTTTGACTATATAGTTAATTACACAGTGAACTTTACAAGCTAGAATTAACTATACGAGCTGCAGTTAACTGTACAAGCTAAAGTTAATTGTACAAGCCAAAGTTAACTGCACAGCCGATTCTACTTACCGGTTGTTGGTAAATTTTAGCGGCTGTAATAAGCTACCAGTAAGATACTGCGGTAACTTAAAGACTTTAAGTACCACGGCAAGTCAAGTTAAAGCCTCGAAAGCCTATTTTGTTCCATATCATACAAGAATTTTTTTTAAATATCACTTTGCGTTTTTTGGAAAAA